>VZSF01004659.1:1276268-1288030 GCA_013398295.1 Chionis minor | reverse complement strand
CCCGGCCCCGGCCCCGGCCCCGCTCGGCGGCGCCGCCTGGCGGCCTCGTCGCGGCAGCGCTGCCCTCGGGGCTGGGCGAGCGCCTGGCTCCGCCGAAATGGCGAGTTTCCCCAGCGGCTGTGGGAGAGCAGGTGGGCAGGCCACAGGGCGGGCGGGCGGGCGGGCGGACCGACCCCTGCGCGGCCAGGCCTTTACCGACCCTGCCTGTACCATCTCCTACACCCATCTACGGAGCCTCACCCACCCCCCCGTCACCTTCCTCTTGTGCATCCCTCGGCGCTCAGACACGTCCTTCCCGGTCCTGGAGTGACCCCCCACGCCGACACCCCGTCCCTGCTCTCCTCTGTCAGGAGCGCTAACTCCCTCAAGTGCAAACAGCTTAAAGGACATTATTTTAAACGCGCGAGGATTATAAAAGAGATCCCAACCTCTTGAAAATGTCAAGTATTCCAGCGTTCACCAAAATGTTGTTATTTCGTCTCAAATATTCATAAAGACTCAGAGGATATACGTCCTGAACGGCCAATAAAATATAACTGAGCATTCGTGAAAGTATTTTATTGCGGTTAACATTTTATTCTTTTATTGCTGACGTTTCGATCGCTATTTTTATTTACTCTGTATGTTCCAGCAGCAGTTTGAAGTAGGAGGGGAGCTCCTGGTGCCGGGCAGTGTACGCAGAGGGACACCAGCCTTGCCGCGGGGAGCACACGGAGCAGGGTTAAGAACCACTTTTAAGGAATCGGTAAAGGGAAGAGCGAAGTCAATCTCCTCACAATTAATGCATCTGGTTTGCAGGTGCTTCACGCCCCCGTCCGCCCAATGCACAGGCACAGAGAACAGGCGGACGGAGAACGACAGCAACGTCGTCGTGACAGGTTAAGATCTTTCTCCTGCTCTTCCTGCAGCAGACGCGAGCTTGGCCAGAGCCTTCAGCGGGGTCAGGAACTGGGTCTGCATCTCAGACTTACTAACGGGAAACAGCCAAAGCACGACAAGAAACATGGGAAGAAGATGCCAGCCTGGAAGTATCACTGCGGGTGGTTTAAAGCCCTGTGCGGTGCACATCCAGGCCTTTCCAGACCCTGTGCTGGTGCTGGAGGCGCCCACCCCAGCCCTGAGGGAACCCAGTCGTGCCGGCACAGCACCCACATCACGAGCGCCGGGGCCGAGTGGCCTGGGCACAGCGCCGTGCCGACCTGCTGTCACGCACCTGAGCCACGGGGAGTAGTGCAGTGGTGCACTCCCACCACCCAGACTCGTCACCCCACACATCCTCTTTACAGCTCTGCAACGTGCCACTTTTCCGGCGGGACAGATGTTCCAGGAAGAGATCCCAGCAAAACTCACAATCCGGGGAAGGGGATGCTGCTTTTATACATCACTTGTTGTTGGTTGTTTTGGGGTTTCTTTTGGGTTTTTTTGTTTTCAAATGCTTGCTGCACTGCCTGTAACACTCGGGACACTGCTGGCTCCTCCACAGTTGTCCCTCAGTGTCACCGGACCTCTTGGAGCCCCTTCACCACACTTCACTCTTTAACCTAGGACAGCATGGGCCAGCATGGATCCCTCACCTGTCTGGCTCTCCTAAAATGGACACTGCTCAGAGGTAGCTTGTAAATCTCATAAATATACATCATACAAATATAGCAGTAACCATGTCATTAGGTGGGCTTCAGGAGCCTTTTGTTAGGATGATACACCTTGGAACTCCAGGAAAGCCTTCCTTTTAGGATGTTGATATCCTCATGTTGACATCTGTTAAAGTACTGCTAGCTTTCAAGAGCTTCTATATTGTCAATTGCAAACACTCAGAAATCACAAGTTCGGCCCCAAAATAAACATGATTTGTTAAAAAGTAACGTAGGGGGTCTGTCAAATTTGTCCTTCGGAAATTAAGAACTTTGCACCTACTCAGGTTATGTTTTCTCAACCTCGGTCTGCCACTAGAGAAATTTCTTTGGGGGAGGGACAACTCGAGAGACTAAATTCTGATAGTATCACATCTTGCTTTTAAGAGCTGTAAGGGAAACATCAAGGGTCTCGGAAGCTGATAACAGTACTGGTTTAAGTTTTTCCCTATCCAGTGTTTTTCCTGACAACTCGGGTCCGGAATTCCTAAAATAACACAAGAATCCCAGCTCTCGCAAGAAAAATATGACGTTTCAGACCTTCACAAGTAAATTTAAAAATAACACAAATTCTTAAGGGAACAATCGTTTTTTTTTCTTGCCGCAATAATGAGAGCTTAATAGTGTGAGGCTTCTACCTTTTTTTTTTTCTCCCCAATTTCCCTTCCCCCACCCCCAAGTCTCTGGCCCCATTTTGAGGGCAGGAAACAATTAGAGATAGGTACACACTAGCCAGAGAGCTAGGCTCTTATGTCAGGAATTTTCTATGTCACTGGAAAAAGCAAAAGAGCAAAAATACTGCCCCACTGGAGAAACCCAAACAGCCGGAAGTTAGAAGACAGTAAAGGCCTCTGATTCTTCTATACTCAAGTTTACAGTTTCTATACTCAAATTAACAGTTTAATTTTAATTATTATTTGTTTTGTTAAGTTTCTGCAGTCTGGCAATCAGTTCCAACGGTTGTTTTGCAATGGTTTTATTTATTTAATTATTCTGACATAATTCAAACTATAACCAAATGTTTCACTGATAAAGCTTAGTGGAATATTTAATACATACATTTATTCCAGCCTTAGCATTTGGATTTTCTTTTAATTTATTTGGGTTTTCCTCACCTAAGGCTGCTGCCAGTCAGACTCAGTGGACGGAACAGAGCAACCACCAGGCATCGCAGGTACAAAGTGCAGCCTGGAGGGAACCACATGAGCGAGTATTTCAGTGTACCATGGATTTCTGTGTTTAAACAGTTAGTTACTCCCTCGTGATTTTCCCTTAACACATTCTCTGCCAACACCAAAGCCCTTGGTCTCTCCTGCTCCCTGCATTGCACTTAGCAGTTTTTAGGGACTTTACTTCTTGCAGTAAATGTCTTAGGTTTGTTATGGTGTGTGCTAAGGGGGTGGCTGTGAGAGGGTGGAGGTGTAAAGGCAATGTTTAATAAATTATAAGAAGATGTTTAATGGGGTCTGATCCAGTAACCATCACTGAGCCGACAGCTGTGGCAGGAGACTGGAGAACAGGGAAACTTTTCAGCAGGGGGATGAGGACTGCCTGTTATTTTTTGGAGAAAGGAGAAGGGAAGAGTTCCAGTTGTCTTTTCTGATCTAAGATCTCTGATCCTGCAGTGCACAAAGAATTCTCCTCACACACATATACCTCACTGCCTGGGCTAACCATCCCTTCTGTCCTGGCCTCCCAACAGCCTGCTAGGACAATGAGGCGGCAGCCTTCAGCCCCAAAAAGCCACACACCCTGTGAACGCCCATTTGTGCTTTATAATTATAATTTCAGACAACTGCATGCTTCCATGCATTGTATGGTATTTGAAGCATTCGGCACAAAATTGTAAAGGTAATTGACAAAACCTTTGGAAATTCACTTTCAAAGAGAAATTTTAAGCTCTGGATTTTCATGTGCTTGTACATCCATTGATAATGGAAACAAGCTGTCTTCACAGGTTTGTGATTCGCTATTAAAACACCTTGCAAAAACTCACTATCGATGAGAATAAAATACTTTAATCATTAACAACATGCAGCAAAACATCATAAAGATAATTGTAAATATAAGCTTCTCAAAGGCTTATTGAAGAGGCATAAAACATTTTAATAGAAACTAATTGTGTTAGCCTTACAGGTCTACAAAAGAACTGTAGCATTTAACTTGCATGCCTGTCTGAATATACTTTTATACTTTTTTCTCCCCCTCATACTAGCTTCTCAGTTACAGCCACAGAAATCAGAAGTATTAGTCCTGAATTCCCACTTCACTTTTAACACTCTCAATTAAAGCATGTTCTCCATAGCTGTTTGTGCTGGAATGTGCAAACTGAATGGCAACCCAGTCTACTTTTAGGAAGTTTACATTGTGCCCTGATAAAAGAGGTAATTACTGCCATACTTCATAATATTTGAGGGGAAAACCAGGAAATGTCAAGCTTTAGACTAGTAGTTAGTACTACCATTAGAAAGGAGCCTAAACAGTGAAGTTCCAACCTTTTTGCTTCCTTCAATTTTATAGACACTCTTATGCTGGATTTTGTTTTCAAACCCTTCCCATAGCAACTGAGTGTATTTATCATAGAAATGCAAAGCTAAAATATACACCTTTCTGCGATACGGGACACACAGAATACGGGCACGTAAGAGATTTTCAAGTATCAGTTTGGCTAACACACCCTTTAGGATGCTGTCAGACCCCACTGCAGATGTTTTAGCGGCCCTTACTTACAGGAATGATCATTTGCAGAGGAAACAGAAAAGTGCTTAGCAGAGGAGCATATTCAGCAACTCTCACCACGAACTACAGTGGTTGTTCCGGAGCAAGCAGGGCCAGGCACACCAAGCACAGCATGTGCCATGGTTGCTCGAGCTGGAGGGCCCCCCCCATGCCTCCCTCACGGTACCCACCGGCCAGCCCTCTTCATCACACGAAATGGGGTAATCTTGCCCAGTCTATTAATGATAATTGATGTATCTCTTTCATATTCCACCTGGGAAGCCTCAGTAGCAGTATCTTCTATATCCATCATTTTAACAGCTGGAGTAGGGGAGGAAGAAGAATAATCTTGAGGTTGAGATCAGACAAAGAAATAGAAAAGCAAGCAGGAAAAGAAGACGAGGAAGGATCAGACAGCATGGAAGCACCGGTCTCCCTATAGTGGGAATGTACACCCTCACCTGCTCTTCCCGCATCCCACTCTCTGGTACAGAGCGACAAGCAGCGCTTTAGGGTCTAACCACCCTCCAATATTCCACCTTTAGGCTGCCTGTAAGTTTCCCACTGAGGTGAATCAGAAATCTTTTTAGGAGCGCAGCCTCTTGTCTGAGCTTTAATTACTCCGACTTTGCTCCTCCATCTAAGAGAGATGAGTTTCCCACAATAGCTTTTAGATTATCAGGCAGGCTAAAGAGATTATCTTTTCAATAAAATAACCATTAATATCTTGGAAAATAAACCAGATTGTGAAACCTTTGCACACAATTCAGGATAATTACACTGACTTCAATTGTTGACAAAAAGTAAGCTAAATAAGGAGGTAGAGCTCTGTATGCCTGTGAGTTCACGTTGATATTAGAATGGTTATCCAGAATAGAAAAATTATTTATACTTATAAAAGAAAAACACTACATCTGAGCAGTGAACAAAGAGCTTTATTTAATTTTCATTTAATTACCGAATTGAGCTAACATTCTCTCTAGCATTACCTGCCAAAGACAATCCTGACAATCCCAAAGACAATGCTCACAATCCCTTACAGGAATACCCCTTTTCTTATGCTGAACTGGCCACTGCGTCACTCCCCTCTCCAGCTAGTGAAAAACCAGTTTGGCAACAAAAAGGCTGGTGTGCTGGTGTAACTGAAGCCCAGAGGTGTGTCCAGGGGCCAAATTAAAAAGGCTGGAGATGCAAGAGGCTAATCAAAACAAAAAAGTGGTTTTTGAAGGTTGCACCCTCCTGAAAAGTGAGAAAGGGGAAAGGCACATTAATGCCTCCCTGTTCTGCAACTGCTCTCGTGGCGGAGAGAACTGTGAGGCTGAATTCTCCTTTTTTTACTACATAATGTTTGCACACAGCAGGGCAGCGGTACCACTCCCCTCTGAACAGCCAAAGGACGTGGCCTTGTACGGTGGGGATGAAAAGGACATCCATGCTACACCGAGTACAAGGGGAGGAGGGAGTTAGTTAATTTTCCTTAAAGTAATCCAAAAGGTAAGAGGGTCCTTGCTCCAGGGACCCTGGCTTGGTCTTTAGGGAGGAGCGTAAAACAGAAGGAGATGTCATTCATGTAGAGATGAGACACTGCAAGCCTTGTGGGCAATGGATGAAATGGGAAAAGTGGAATTGCAAAGGGACAAGAAAACGCAGAGAGACCCCAAGGAGAGGAAGAGACTAGACAAGTAAGGAGTCCCCAAGCCTGGGGACGAACGAGGATCCTTGGCTGAGGGCAGAAACCAGCGAGTCTCTGAGCCTTGCAAGCGCTGACACAGCTGTCATTTGCAGATTGCTTCCCAATAGTTATGACTGGCAATACTTCCCAAAGGAGAGTGAATATAGGTCAACTGGGATTTTCCCCCCGCCCATTCCTGCCCCTCCCAGATCCAAGGCACTAAAATAGCACTGAGCTGCACTTTCATTTTCCCTGACTTGGTAGCCTGCCAACATACAGCCCATTCCTTTTACGGCAGTGAGTTTATAACTGCAACGGTCATAAACTATTCTTAAATGGGTCTTTTCTGAGAATCACCATCCTTTCAACATCTTGAAAAATATCTAATCTTTTCCATTCCAGGCAGTCCTCTCCAGTGCAGTGGTAAAGATTTAATTGCTTCTGGTGCTCAGATGATGAGATACAAGTGTTCTGGAAATAACCTTTTAATTTAACAATTCCTACTGGCAAGCCTGAAAGCTTTTTGCGCTGCTCAACAAAAAAGAATTCATCTTCAGTACTAAAAGAAAAAACCAAAGTTTAAAAACTGCTGCGTTACTGCTGTGGATGGAACTACCCAAGAGGTAGCCTAGCACTGAAGACACAACACCTATTTTTACCATCAGGTCGGTTTGAGTAGGTATGCCCTCCTCCACCAGTATTCGCTCTGTCAAGCTTACCAACACAGCAGAGCTAGCAAGCTTCCTATTCTCGGTATTTTTAATTCAGGGCAAATCCCATACATGATTTATCAGAAGGTGAGACACAACTTTCTTTTCTAGCAGTGAACAGAGGCCCCTTCAACAGGAATTTCTATTCTGCTTTTCTGAAACAACTTTGTACTAGGCTTTTACTTCTCAAAGAAAAAAAACCCTAATTTTGAAGACTAAACAAATACATCATTTGGAATTGTGTTAGACAGTGCTCTGCAACTCAGCGGACTTCTTCCTCAGCTTACAAAGCTTATTTGCTTGGGTAACGATACACAATTGATATGCAATACAAGCCGCCTCTGTTAGGTAGAATAACTCCTAAAAATGAAGCAAAGAGAAAGCCTCCAGCTGAGGACTGGTATGGCTTAACAGGACTTACAACCTCAAGCATCAAAAAAAGCACACTCTGTGAAAAGAGCATTGTCTCACTCGTTCCTAAAATGAGACGAGTGGAAACCAGCCCTGCAGTAGTTTGCTGTCCCGCACAGCGCAGACGGGCTGTGGTGCAGGAGATGTGAAGGAAGCCCCCAGTTCTGCTGCACAGAGAAGCCCAATTCTGAAACACCGCAGATGAGTTATATTTGATGACCCTGTTTTACGAGGCACTGTGAGGAAATGTAGAAACGACACTTACTAGTCCACTGAAGGAGACAAGGTCCCTGAACACATCAGAGCTAAAAACAGTTGTGATTCCAGCTGTGATTTTGGCCTCTGATTTAATGAGCTCTCAGAGTAAAATCTGTATCAGGTAATAAAAAAAAAAACCCAAAGAAATAACTCTGCCTGCCACAGCAGCAAACTAAAGCATCCTCAGTGCAGGATTAGATGCCATGGGGTTATTACAGTGTATATAGGAAATCACCAACAGATCATAGAATCATAGAATGGTTTAGGTTGGAAGGAACCTTAAAGATCACCTAGTTCCAACTTCCCTGCCACTGGCAGGGACACCTTCCACTGTAATCAGTAAGTCTACAGCCAGCAGATTTTTAAGATACTTAAAACTCTCTTAACTGAAAAAGTGGTTGGTGCTAATATCTGCCTACATTTATGTGCACATGTGTGTATAAACTACTAGAAGAATAAACTTGTAGTGCAAAAGACACACATAGAGCCACATCCTACCCAGACATCAGCCTGTGTCATCTCATTCAGCACTCAGTTCTTCAGCACAAACTATTTGAAAGCTGAATTATCTCCCTGCATTTTTATAATTTACTACATAAGCAAATAAACTTTTTAGATCGGACTGTGAATGAGATCCGAGTATCGTCTCCTATTTTGTAAAAAAGCTTGTAAGTAAAGCATGGGCTTTATAAAATTTAGTTATGATCTCTCGTTAGCTAGCATAACTGCATTACAGACCAATTCAGGTTGGTTGTTTCTTTTTTTATCATCCCAGCTACTAGAAAAGCATTTCAAGTTAAAGACATCGTAGCTGCCAATCTCTCCCCAGCAGTCTCCCTTACATGGAAATTTTCTACGTGGCTTTCTCTAAAAACCAATACCGCACATCACCACAGAGAGGAGCCATCTCCCTTTCATAAAATTAGATATTACACAGTCTCATGAGTTATCCTTCCAGCAACATCCTTCAAATAACGTCCTCAGCACACAGAAGTCTATGCATATGTCAACAGAATAAAAGTGTTCCTTAAAAATGCACCTTTGATCACACAGATCGTGTCATGATGGTATGCAGAGCAGCCTTATGAATATACAAGAAAACTTCAGCCTTTTATCCAAAAATAAGTTTAAAAAAAATATATAGCATAAAGAAATTCTGATACTGCACAAAAAACCCATAAAAGAATGTCTCACACACTGTAATAGTAACATTAACCATCCTAAAACCAAAAAACCTTTATGCAGTTGAAAAAAAAAATTAAAAGAACATCTAATCCATACTAGAATAAAATTCCAGCAAGTAAACCAGAAACTTATAAGTCTTCCCGAGTCAGAGATGTACTTTTATTTTTATGAATAGCAGTGAAAAGACACTACTACAGCAAATAAAGAAAGAATATTTATCTGTAAATCTTTGAACGTACAGCACAATCAGATGAGTTAATAGTGAATGTCAATGACCAAAAAGTGAGAGAGCAAAGAAAACTATTTCTGTCCTAACAGCAATAAATTTCATTCAAATATAAAGATTATTTGATTTTAAATTACTGCCCAAGGTCGACTAATTTAACTAATACTTTTATTTAAATTTCTGTAACACCATTTTCTTAAAACAAATCTTCAGTTGGTTAAGCTATCATTAAGTAGCAAAAATTTCGTAACTTTACAGGAAATTTTCTGCCACTATTTAATAACCAGGATTACATCTACCTGTATTCAGGCAATTACAGGAATAAAAACATTTATTCAGGACTCTTCATCCTTCTTACAAGATACAATGTCCAAAGACAAATTTTTTTTCAACGAAAAATGTTACTTGGAATCTGTGTAGCTGAATTCCAATTTTTGTTACAGTGCATTTTAAAAATGCACAAACATAGCACTTTTTTTTTTTTTTTGTAAATTAGCTAAGTATATTTACATTGAATGTGTAGCACAAGCATCGGCACCTCTAGGGATCCAAAAGCTATTTTTCAATTCATGAACAAAAGAAGTATTAATTCAAGCTAAATATATTACTTTAAAACCTGGTTTATTATTTCCTTTCTCTTTAATTCTCTCTCAAATGTCCAGAATATGAAGGTGTCTTTTTTACCTCTTTTAATTGACTGAAAATACTATATCTTACAGCTTTTTCAATTCACATTTCCCAACCCGGAATGCATTCAAAAGACGCCAATGTTGATCCTATACCCGCCAGCTAGACCTGTAGGCAACAGTAACCATAAAAAAACTTTTCTGCGCAGCAAGAAGTACTTACCTTTGGAAAAAAACCCCAAAATTATAAATACTTTCTCCTGCTCTGTTAGAGCGAGCATCCGACAGGGCTAATGTTAAGAGTTATCTCCAGGATCAGCTCCTGCTGCCACAAGCGGGCAGGGGCGATGCCGCCTGCCTGCTGATGCCAGGGCTGGCAGCAGCCCTGCAGTCCTGCCGGAGCCCCCCAAATACACACATCAGACCTGGCAGCAGCCCCGCAGTCCTGCCAGAGCCCCCCAAATACACACACTGGGGCTGGCAGCAGCCCCACAGTCCTGCCGGAGCCCCCCAAATACACACATCAGACCTGGCAGCAGCCCCACAGTCCTGCCGGAGCCCCCCAAATACATACACCGGGGCTGGCAGCAGCCCCACAGTCCTGCCGGAGCCCCCCAAATACACACACTGGGGCTGGCAGCAGCCCCACAGTCCTGCCGGAGCCCCCCAAATACACACACCGGGGCTGGCAGCAGCCCCACAGTCCTGCCGGCGCCCCCCAAATACACACACTGGGGCTGGCAGCAGCCCCACAGTCCTGCCAGAGCCCCCCAAATACACACATCAGACCTGGCAGCAGCCCCACAGTCCTGCCGGAGCCCCCCAAATACACACACTGGGGCTGGCAGCAGCCCCACAGTCCTGCCGGAGCCCCCCAAATACACACACTGGGGCTGGCAGCAGCCCCACAGTCCTGCCGGAGCCCCCCAAATACACACACTGGGGCTGGCAGCAGCCCCACAGTCCTGCCGGAGCCCCCCAGATACACACACTGGGGCTGGCAGCAGCCCCACAGTCCTGCCGGCGCCCCCCAAATACACACGCTGGGGCTGGCAGCAGCCCCGCAGTCCTTGTAGAGCCCCCCAAACGCACACACTGGGACTGGCAGCAGCCCCACAGTCCTGATGGAGCCCCCCAAATACACACACCAGGGCTGGCAGCAGCCCCACAGTCCTGCTGGAGCCCACCCAAACACCCACGGTGGGGCTGGCGGTGCCCGCACAGCTGGCTCACGGGGTAGGCACTCTGTTCAGTCCAGCTCCGCTCGTTTGCAGGGTTACCGGGTAATCAATGCAGCTGCCAAGTTCGTTCTCCTCTTCCCTCAGTCTTTTGTTGGTCTCAAGGCTTTGTAGTTCAGCTTCCCATCTGGTTCAATATTCTAAGATAAATTTGGACGTTTTCTTTGCATAATCTGTTCTTAAAAGTGACATCTGTTCCACTTCCTTCAGCAGAGGCAGAGCACAGCACACGCAGGCAGCCCCCTCCCACCGAAGCCTGCTGTCAGGAACTTCATTAAGCCTTGTCCCAAAATACAGTTTGTTTCTGTCCTACTTGGACTCGCACTCCAAAAAAGGAAATCCTACACTTAAAACATTGGGAGTCCCTCTTTCCCCTCTTGGTCCTGACATTTCACACCACTCTCACTGACACGTGTGACATTCCTCAGCACCTCAGCCGTGCCCCCACAGCATCCTTGGTCCCCACCAGAGGACCACTCACCTCCCACGGGTCACTTCAGCGCGTCTCAGTGCTGAGCGTGCAAGCCTTCAGCACCCCTCACCAAACTAAAATGGCATAGGATGTATCAGCTCCATGTCCACCTTCAGGTTTTTTTAAACAATAATTACTGGTTAGAATTCTGATGAATTTGTTCGGTATGTTATTTTTGTAGCATTGGTACATTTGTACAGAAATATTTTCATTCTAGTATATTTAAATGTGTGCTTAGATATTCAGAGATTGAACTTATGTTTGGAAATTTTATGTAGTTGCTAGGCAAAACAAGTAAGAAAATTAATAAACCATAAGCTATGATGAGTTAAGCCCATCTGCAAATTTCAGTATTTGTAACCCAATACAAAGAAAGCAACGCACACAAACCAGATTATCAGGTTGACTGCCCAGATGACCTTCCATGGCAGTATATTTGAGGGATTTTTAAAAGAAACAACATGAAGTAGTTGCAGTGACTAATTTCAAACCATTGAAATCTGTTGCACAGACCTTCCTCTGCACACAAATTGTGTGCAAAGTGAAGCACAACAGTCCCTTGGATCTGTAATGAAATATCTTATCAATGAAGCTGCCTTTTTTTTTTTTTTTTTT
>VZSF01004659.1:1214841-1268589 GCA_013398295.1 Chionis minor | reverse complement strand
AAAAAAAAAAAACAACAAAAAACAAACCCAAAACGGTGGGGGAGAGGCGGGGGGTGAGGAGAAATAGAGCGAAATTCTCCTTCCTCCCGCAGCAAAGAGCTAATAGCGAGCACATAAATAATGGGCTTGCACACCCTGCTTTGGTCCTCCTGCCCCACAACCCTGCCATACAAACCATCACCAAAACGATTTTAGAACAGCATAGCCGAAGTGTAATGACAGGGGGGAAAAGAAAAAAAAAAAAAGGCCTATGCTTTCTATCTATAAAAATCTCTTTGAGGACTTTTTCTATCTCAAAATTCAAGAAATTGGCTGTCGTTAACCAGAGGTGGCCTCCCCTGGCCTCGGAAATCAAGGCAGTGCAAAGCTCAAGCCAACAGGCATTTCAGTGAAGCTCGGTTAAGCATTTCAGGTCACAATTAGCACCTGCTCAGCCTCAGCTCCTAACCAACATTAGAAGTTAGGTGGCTACGATGAATTCATCTCCCTCTCTCAGCCCCTCCGCCCAGATGAAGAGAGTATTCAAATATCTAGAAGGTGAGACACATATAAAAACCCCTAATAAACCTTTAATTCGAGTTTGGTTTTTTTTGTTTGTTTGTTTTTACAGGACAGGGTGACAAATTACAACAAACATCTGATTTTTCTCAAATGTTCAGGTATTATACATGTTCCCATCTGTCTTGCAGGAAGGGATATTGGTCAACTTAACAGTTTAAGGTAAAATAAGCTGCATAATAGTACATATTACAATAATAAAATGTACAGTGTTTACAAGAAATATATTTTAGAAGCAAGATAGATGCATTTGCATCGAGGCGACCTTTTAAAATGCCACAACTATTTTTACATTCACTCTTGCAACAGGTCACAAGATGGGGTCACTAAGGTCAGGTTAACAAATCACTATGATGCACATCAAATACCACAAAGTTAGTTTATATACATATATAATACATATACATGTATATTATACATATACATATATGTATATAGTAAAACTCATCAAAATCTACCAGACCTGGCACAATCTACTTACCCATCAAAAATATGTACTTGTCCTTGGTAAGTAGAATTCTGCGTGGCTGATTATATATTATATATACTAATTCATTAGCATCTGAGACATAAAACTGAGGATTTAAAATTTTTCCGTTAACAAACTCTCCAATAATAAACATGGTGCCCACAAAAGCACAAAGGTAAGGCACAATAGGATTTTCTGTTGCAGAACAGTGTGCATCATGTTTACTTAACCATAAGAAAAACGTGCATTATTTGTGCAAGTTCATGCTGCAAATCCATCATATCTACAAAGTAAAGTGAGTTTCAGTAAAATTTGTGGGACTGGTGTGCTTCCAGTCTCACCTCCTACAGGATATTTAGCTGGATAATTAGATAAAATTGTTGTAGGAGTGGGGATTAGTAAAGCCAATAATCCTAGATTTGCAACTAAGCTTCTCCGCAACAATTTTGTACTTCTAGGTAAATGTTAGTATTTTAATAACAAGCTTGGAATCGCAAGATTTACTGTCAGTTGTACTTCTAGTTCACATCAGCCAAAATTGTTGCAACGAAGTATGTACCTTTTAAAATTTTAACAGGTAACTGGTTCATTAAAACAAGTTACAATGTATTGGGAAAGTCACTTAATCCCAATGGTATTTTGTCACAGCCCTGGCAATTGTAATAATAAATACAGCTTTTCACAAAATATTTTTCCAGTATCTGCCAATTGCTTCTTTATTGCTCACAAATTTGAATTCATTACAATTGGTATCAGACCTTCCACATAAAATCATAGTCAGGTATTTTATTATAAAACTTATAAAAGATATTTAACCTGTAGCTAACACTTTAAGGTATTTGGCCTCTTGTCATGGTACAGCCAAAAACCATACAAAACATTAGGTTTTGAATAAAATAGGAAGCTTATTCACTGCTTCAATGCAGACATCCTCACAGAACACAACCATTTTTGCCACCACCAGCATTTACATTTATGTACAAAACCTAGTACATCCGCATTCAGTTCCTCTTCCCTCAGACTTCTACGCAACCACTAATGCCAGATTAACCTTCCCAATACCCTAGCTGCAGAAAAAGATCCTTATACAGCAACAAAAAACTAATATTGACTGAAAAAGAATTTTTTTTTAACTTATTCACCATCAGGAACTGTAGGTTGGTTGTTACAAAATACCCACAAGATTATTTCACAGGAAACTATGGAAATACAGGAGGTCATCTTTTCTCCATGCTTTTGTATTATCAAAAACACTTCTTGGTGCAAAAATATGGTCACATCTGCAAATGTATAATGAATTCTGTATTCCTCATGCAAAACTTAAATGCATTGGTTTACTACAGCCCCGGAAAACTTCCTGAAGCAATTTTCTTTCTTTTTCTTTTTTGTCAGCTCAGTATTACTGCCTCATTGCTAAGTCCCTTTGGAAACAAGATTTCTGGAACGTTCAAACTTTTATTTAATTCATTAAAGTATTACATACAAAAAGCACTAAAAAAGGAAGACGGCAGCCAAACAGGAAAATTCCTGTTGCAAGTAACAGTCCTAGCAGTTGTAGAAAGTCTTCTCAGGAACTTCCCTGAGAATTAGTTGTGCCTGTCCGAAGACGCAGATGTGACATAGAGTTCATGTGTTTGTTTGATGGCTTCAGTGGAGTGTTACAAGTAAGAGCCTGGGGAAAACGATGATGATACCGATCTAGTCGCAGGTATTTTACCGTTACCAGCTTCCCTATGAGGCAAAGAAATAGAAAAAGAGAAACCTTCTAGTTCAGTATTATTACATTTTGCTTCAGGATGTATTACACACAAACACATCATCACAGTGAAATCAGTTTACCGGGTGACGACTACTAAAAAGATCCAGTTTTTGCTACAGCTCAATACTTTAGCTATAAAACATTTCACCATTTAAAACAATTCTAACTGCACCCATCTTCTGTCTTTTCTACCCACACTTTGTTATAAACCCCCGTTCCTTACCATCAAACCAAGAGCCATGCAATGCCTTGAAAGCCTTTCCAGCATACTCTGGAGAGAGACACTTGACATATACACAACCCTGCATTAAGAGAGAGACAGTTTTGGTTTGGTTTTTTGTGTGGTTTTTTGTTTAAGTCCAACAGACAATGATATGCAAAGCATTAAGACACTACTGGAAAGACTCACCTCACGTGAATTTTTGTCAACAGCAATATGAACAATTCCGTCATTATCACTGCATTTCTCCAAGATCGCTTCTTGAATTGCTAGATGCCAGTGATCACCTATTTCCCTATGCAAACAAGGAAAAATTAAGCACATAATTTTTTAAACATTCACAACAATCTCATCCTTCCTCACACACTTTGGTTTCTGTGTAACTTGACATCGTTTTCTGTTAAATGCCTTTGGGACAGATGTAGTACTTTAGGCTACTGAATGTTCAGTAAATTGGGTCCTACAGTCCACTTCAGAAAATTCAACGCTCAGAATCAAAAGGAACAATCTGTATCTGGGAGGGTTTGTCGTCCCCTTCCAGGAACCTGCCATCACCTTCCTGTCTGAAACTGTAAGCAGTCTTGCCTGGACAGGCTGGCCGTTGTCCCAAGGGGAAGGCCTCTCCTAGGCTGTTCCTACCGCAGTGGAAGAAGAGCAGGAGAAGACAACAGTGTAAAGGCCTGTGCCCCTTTACTGTTACCACCTCTACAACCAGTCACAGAAGCAACATTACATGTAGGACTTCAGCAGGCTAAAGGAGCTTCTTAGCTATTCAGACACCATTCATCACCAAAATAGCTATTCACTATCCCAAACAAAGCATGGAATTGCATTCATCCCACAGGGTACTGATAGAACATGCCAATCTAGATCCAGAAATAGAAGTTCTTAAAAATCAGATTCCAATTTTGGGCCTTTTCACAAAAAAAAAATTATTGTAAAGATTAATCAGTCTTTAGGTACATCATTAGAGAAGACAGAAGTCTTACGTATTTTTGTGAAGGTACTGCAAGAGCTATGTGGTCCTAATAAAATAAGGCTAAGCGGAGGGAAAACAATTTCAACAGCCTTAATATATCTTTAAGCCTGCCTGAATAGTCTTTACACAAAACACAATGAACTTGCTCTTTCAATAATACTATCAAGAGATTTGGGTAGTTTTAAAGAGTTTTCTTTAATAAGGCCAAAATTCTTGAAATATTTGATCTACCTTCCTTCATGGAAAAAAAATGTAGCGGGGGATGGACTGTACATAGAGGAGTTAATCTGTTGAGCAGGACACTAACACAACACTCGAGGTCTGGAACATGGAATGTCAGATTTGTTTCTGTTATTTGACCTTGATTGGTTAGAGGATCAGACTTTCCAGTTAATGTCCCTTACACAGGCAGATCATATATAAACAAGCAAGCAAAGGTGGAAGAGGGACACAAGGGTGCAAAGAAGATCTAAACAAAGGCCCCACTGTGAGAGAGAGACTTTCCAGTGGAAAACACCTACAATTAAACACCCTGCAAAAGTTAGAAGATGCACCCTAGTCAGGTTGGAAGAAAAAAAGTGGGTTTTTTGCTAGATAGCTCAAAATGAGGGAAATATACAAGTCTCCTTCCCCTTCTCAAGACAGTGTAAACAACAATATTTTCTAAATAACAGCTGTGCTCAGGATGTTAGGCAAATAAAGTAATTCCAAGTCACAAAAGCCAGGACCTTTAAAGGTCCCCTCCAACCCAAACTATTCTATGATTCTATGAAATCTTGACTTTGGTGCGTTCCCTCCCAGTGCAGGACTCATGTCCAGATTTCCTTGAGAAGCACACTGTCATCAGTAGAAAGCCAGCTACCATAAGATGAAATCGTACTGTTAATCGCATGCAATCATCTTTTCTGCTGTGTATTCTTCCCAAATACTGAAGTCACTGCATTACTCCCAAGTGCTCATTTCCTGTTTGCAAGTCAAGCAGAAGTGTATTTTCAGTCTAGTCTGCTTTTTGTGTTTTGCAGACCTGGGCCATGAAGCATTATGAGTTATCAACTAACTTGGATTTCCCATAATGAAACTGGCTCCCAACGGGAATGACTTGTCCATCCCTGATCCTCATGTATGTTCCATTAGCTGTCAACATTAGCCTTGCAGGAAAGGCTACCTGTGCTTTGTGAACCATTCTTTTTACTGAGTTACCAGCAGATGCAGAAATGTTAAAACAGAGTTATCCAAATGATGCCTAGACCGATATTTTAACAAACAGGTTTGTGTCTGACGTAATACATGCCTAGAACATACACCCAAGTTTAAGTCTGCTGCTGTGGTCTGAGGGTTCACAATGTCCATGTAAGTTTTCTGACTTCAGGCAGTATAAAGATCTACTCTGTTAGTATTGATATTCAAATAAATACAAATAAGTACAAATGAACTGGTATATTGCCCAGATGGTTCTCAGATCAAGAAAAAAAGACCTCTATTATGGATGGCTGCTTTTACCAGCTACCATCATATTGCTGAAAAATACTTAGTCATTTATTGTTAGTATACAGTAGCTTGACTTCAAGAGCAGCTAAAACCTGATTTTGTTAAACACCATTTTGTTGCACCCATAGTATATGTCAAAACATTACGTGCCAATCTAATCACATACGCTGGTTCATTCTGTGTTTCAGGAAGTCAGTGAAGGCATTGATTCCTTTCAGATCTAAGACAAGAACATAAACCTTCGTATTTTGACACAAGCAACTGAATAAAGTAGTTTGCCTTGCACTGAGGGTTTTTGGAGGTATGTGGTTTTGGTTGTTTTGGTTTTTTTGTTGTTGTTGTTGGGGTTTGGGGGGGGTGGTGGTGGTTTTGGTTTTTTTTTTTAAAGGTTACTCCAAGGGTATGATAAAACATATGTTCTTAACCAGCAGTCCTCTGCAAGACAGTTCATGGAAGAGGAATGGGCTGGGGCATGCAATATGCAATTGGATGAAGTATTCCACTAGGAATATAATGCAGCAGTCCAGTAATGTTGTTAGGTCAACTTCCAAAAGAAAAGGCCTAAAAAAGTGAATGTTTTAGAAGTTGCAATGTTCAAATAGCAGACTGGACATAGACACTAAAGTAAAGTGTCAAAGAGAACAATTCCTAGTCTATACATTTTATTATTCTTTTAAATGCACTTGGCTGGGCAGAGACTGGGTCAGCGCTGAAAAAACACTGAGGTTTATAGCACAGATATAGCCTATTAAAGGGAGGTAACATCTCAGTTACTGGTTCCATTAACAGCAGGCATTCTGAACAGCTAACATTTTAAAAGAGGAAAGTAACCAATACAGCACACCAATAAATATTACAGTGAAGCTTCAGGAATGGATTTATTTCAGTACTACTCAGACGAACCAATGGCTCACAAAGTCTCCTTTGTAGCAAGGACCATAAGGACGTAACCATAAGGACGCTGATCTCACCCAAAATTCTCAGCAAATCTCATCTTTCATTTCAACCTCCTACAGGAAGATCAGTTTGCCCCAAGAACAATGCCTAAAATTTCAGTCTTGCTCACCCTAATGCAACCTGAAAGTTATGAAAGAAGCCATGGGTCTCTACCCGTGATGGTCATTAAGTCTTAAAGCCGTTGAGAACAACAGGTTTTGGAGTACTTCTCTAGGCTATGGATAACATTCTCCTCAGCTATATTAGTTTACAGGTTTACGATTAATAAGGCAAGGAATTAAAATAATTAAGTGTGACTAGAAACAAAAGTGAGAGCTGAAGAAATATACCCAAACTTTGCAATCGCTTTTGTCCGCAACCTGGTGTCCTCTCCTACTTCCTGTTATTCCCTATTCTAATCAATAGCTTTTATTTTCCACGGAACTTCTCCTATTCTTCAGTCCCAATTAGCCTATCACTTTTACTCTGTAAGACAGCACAGCACCTTCATTTTTCCCTTATATAATCACATCAAGGAATAAATTAATTCAGAGGAGTTACTGGAGTCCCTGTATCTCTCTGCACTGGACAAACCAGGCTTCCTTCAAAGGTTAGAAAGGATCAGCTGGAAACAACCTGCGTTAGTCCCCAATTCCTAACATGATCTAGTCCACAGCCAGTGGCGATACTAACAGGACAGTGGATGAAGCTTTAAAAGACTACAAAAAAATTAATTATTCTTCCTTAACTCTTGGAATGTGAAACAAGGCTTGTTACTTAGTCACACACATTAGATACTTTAGAATTATACCGGAGCATTAGAAGCCAGTAATCTGCACTAATTTGTTTAAAGCCTTCCCGCTACAAAAATCCATTTGCTTCAAAACTAGGCTGTCACACTACCATAAAATAATAACTTACTTAACTTCAGCCCTTTAAATGCAAACTGTGCAAGCTCTACAAGAGTCTAAATAATCCAGAATACTTAACAATACTTCAGAAACTTACAGTCTGTTGCTAGGCCACATGAGTCTCCCCTGTCAGCTCATATAATTGAACATTTACAAAATTAATGAATGGAGAAAGATCAGTCACTCCTCCAAGTAGTTTAACTAAATGCCACACTCTTCAAGAAGTGACCCAAAGATACAAAGCAAGACAATGAAGGACAGAAGACCGACAGCAAGATTATTTATGTCTTCTCATTGGCATCAAGAGGAAGGTTGTTATTTTTTTTGTACAATCCATTTGTTTCTTTTAAGGCATTCATGTTTACTCACTTCTACCAAATCCCTCTCAGAGGAAAGAAATGGACCCTTCCAAAAAAATACAGAAATATAGATAGGTAACTGCTTTTACTTACATAACTGGATCAAACATATTGCGAATCTTTAGACATGGTGTCAAGCTGTTTGGTGGTGAATTTCTTCTGTCTAGATGAAATGCTGCAAAGAAAAATAAATTTAATAGTAGTTATTGACAGGCATAATACCACCTAGTTAACAAGTGACAACTTTATACATTAATACCTTTCTGGTTTTACTCAAAAGACTACTTTCCTTCATATATGAAAAAGCTTCAAGGAAATTAAGTTCCCTATAGTCTTTGACTGCACCGAAGAGAGTGTACCACACTTAACTGAATTTTTTAGATTTACAACGTCTACATTCAAAAAGACAATGTGCTCTCTTTCACTCAGGCCACAGTACATGGAAGGAATTCAGAATAATTTTAAAAATTACCATATAGTTGAAGAGCAAGTATTTGCCTTACATCTCCATGACAAGACAGATATTCTTAACATCTAGAGCAAATTTTTGGAGCTGCAGGTTAACCATTCAGTTTTAACTACCTGATGAATTTTCATTTCTTCTACCTTTGGGGCAATTTATTGCCCATCTGACTAAGAAATAGTGAGATGCTTAGATGCACGTTATATTGTATCTGTATTGCAGTAACAACTGTCAAGGAGCACTCTACAAGGATGGAACTTTTGTAACCTAAATGCTCTACACACATGACCAGAAGCTTGCAAAAACCTAAAGTGAAACACACCAGAGGATAACACAGTTGTAAGAAGAAAAATGGAAATTAAAAATAACCGAGTAAGTCTTTCAAAGCTGAACAATCCCATGAAATACGTCCTAAAATAAGTATTAACATCTCTAAAGTGCAGAAGTTTTACTTGTGGGAGTCACAACAGAAGACTGCACCACAAGAAAAGGACTAAAGGAGTCCTTCAGATTCAGATAAGGGAGTTCCATGCCTTGGAGCAACAGAAACGGAAGGGGATAACTTGGGAAAACAAATTCCAAGGCTTGAAAGAAGTTTTACTTTCAAGACTTGAGATGAGTAGGTTCAAGAGTTTCAACATAAGATTAAAAGTCTCAACAAGACAAAAATCATGTTCCAAACTGATGCTAATGCCTCTCCTGTGCAATCCCTCGTTCGGAAAAGTTTGACAGATTCAAGATGTTATGTTCCAAGTGCTAGAAGTCTCAGTTTTGGGCTGATGGCAATACAGGTCTGTGCTTCTTCCTGCTGACTTTTTAAAACAAAATCTTGCAACTCTATCCAACATACATGAACGCTGCCGCCCTCCTGTATGTCACCAAGCCAAAACCCCTGTCACGCAGAAGTTCAGTCATGTGGAAGATGCTGCATTTGGAAGACAAGCACTAACCAAGAGAAAATGCATTGCTTTGCAGATATGTCACAAACTTGTTCCTTATGTAAATTTCTGGGGGGAAAAAAATAAATTGCCAACTACAAACTAGAAAAGGTAGTCTCCAAATCTAACATGGAACCTACTCTAAGTTCCCCAAATAACTAAAAGTGTTCTTATTAGAATATACACACAAAGAGTCCAAGTCACCAACACCTGTAGCAATTGCCTGTTTTGTCTTGGAAATAGGTTTCTAAATATGCTGGTGACACTGCATCTATCTCTGAGCTGCCTATAGTTTAAGGACAAGTCCTTTTTCAATAGCACATGGTTTTGTAAAGTTTTTTGCCCTTGATTAAAAATTATATATAGGGTATACAATAAAAACTTTACAGAACTAAGCAACATTGAAAAATAAACGGACTTACCTTACTCATGTAGGTTGGCTCCAGCAGATCAAGGGGGGGGTGAAGTGTCACCAGCATATTGTACACTGGGGCACCACACCATACTGGAGAACGTGATCTGGGGTGGCCTAGTCATGGACCTGGACCTGAAAAGGTGTGGGGTTGAGGAAATTATGTGCTGATTGTTAATAGCTACGTTTATTCAGCACATGGTTTTAATCCAAGGATAAAGAACGGTGAGGTTATTTGCAGAGACCCTACACCCAGAGGATCAACATTTCTGCAAGCTGTTTACGAACTCTAAAAAAACCCAGACTGTTCTTTAAGGCAGCAGCTACACCGTTAAGCTACGCAAAAGTAACTAAATGGGGAATTCATGCTTTAGTGTAGATACCTATAAAAAATAAGCTTTGCCTCCTCCAATTTCTAATAATCTTAATGTCCTCTTCACTGAAAGATCTCGGGTGCTTGCAGAGATTACTTCAGCCAGAGCACACCACCAGCACAAAACTCATCTGCTACCAACATAATCTAACATCATACTGGTAGAGCAAGTGCACCCAGGGCAGTGCAGCATATAAAACCAAAGATGAATTCTGCTTTTTCTCAAAAACGTTTCAAAGCCACGGTAAATTAAAAGAAAGTTTTGCAACTCAGCTGGAGCTTTTTATATATAAGGAAAAAAGACAGACACAGAAATCAGTGAGCTACAAAATTAATGCCGGCACAGTAATAAGCATTAAAACGCATACCAGAAATGGGACCAAAAGGGAAGGCTAGGGAAGACAGAGGCAAGTTAAAAATAATGCTCTATCTACACAGCAAAATTCAAAATAGCTTAGTTAACAGATTTCTCAAACTTTATTATACTTTTTTAAACTAATTCTCCCCCTCCCACCAAAAGAGCAAGTTTAAGTGACAAACCTATTGAGATTACAGTACTGATTATTTGAAAGTTTACATTGGTGTGGTGCATAGAAAATATTCTACTTATGATAAGGGCACAGCAGTCTAAGCTACACCATAATTAACTACGCACCTCACATGTAATTTATTTTCCTAAATAGGGCTCAACAGTAAGACTTACAAGATGAGGGTAAGAAGCTGGAGATGAAATAGGAAAGCAGAAGCAGAACTCTGTGCGTCACTAACAAGAACATTTTTAGGATTTTCCTAAGTTCCCCTTGGGGACTAGTGAGCACCTTCAAGAAAAGGAAGCCACGTAGTACTTCAATCATGATATACCTTATTACCTTAAACTGAACATGATTGTATCACTCCAGATTCAAAGAGCAGCAGCAGCTAAAAGTGTGTGTTTTCAACCACCTCTTTATCACTGTGACTGGAAAACGTCTACAACGGAAGAAGTGGCTCTTGCACAGACTTCAAACTGAACAAAACTGTAGTACAGCTTTCTGTATCTATTGAATTACTACTCTAATATTGCTAAAGGGATTCCCCAGTATCACCACCATGGGTTATAAGACAACCCAACAGATCTTTGCATGTGGGTTTGATGCACCTGAAAAGGTTAAAGACTTGCATCAAATCCAGGTAATCATGTTTCTGAAGAAGAGATTTATTCATATATATATATTTGTTATAACTGCTGAAGAGGGTGCAGCGAAGGGCTACAAAGATGATGAGGGGGCTGGAGCATCTTTGTTACAAGGAAAGGCTGAGGGAGTTGGGGTTTTTTTAGTCTGGAGAAGAGAAGACTGAGGGGGGATCTCATCAATGGTTACAAATATTTAAAAGGAGGGTGGCAGGAGGAGGGGGCCAGTCTATTTTCAGTGGTGCCCAGTGACAGGACAAGGGGTAACGGGTACAAACTTGAACATGGGAAGTTCCATCTGAACACGAGGAGGAAATTCTTTAGTTTGAGGGTGGCAGAGCACTGGAACAGGCTGCCCAGAGAGGTGGTGGAGTCTCTGACTCTGGAGACATTCCAAACCCGCCTGGACGCCATCCTGTGCAACCTGCTGTAGGTGGACCTGCTCTGGCAGGGGGGTCGGACCAGATGATCTCCAGAGGTCCCTTCCAACCCCTAACATTCCATGATTCTGTGATTCTATGTTCAGCCACAGATCACTAATTTATTAATCCTTCTTATCAAAGGTAAGAACAAAAAGATAAAACATTTAGTTGAAAATGTTGAAGTTATGCACTTTCACACAACACAACATTCTTCAGTAAACAGGACAGATACCAAAATCAAAATACTACTAAATGTTACTAAGAGAGGAGGGTGTGGTTGACTTGGGGTTTAATACAGTTAAGCTATACAAAGCCAGCGTGCGATGGATACAGCATTTTACAAACAGCATAAAATGCCCAATTTTCTTGCAATATTTAAGAATAGAGCAGGTATTTTGTTTTGGGTTTCTTTGTTGGGTTTTTTTTAAGGTGAGAAAGGATTATATTCTCACAAGCCAGGGAGGACAGGTGTCATTCACACAAGGTAACGGGTTATCTTCCACGCTGCAGGATGAAATATCACCCTAGATGTGGTACTTCAGGGAACCTCTTTATCTCATCTCCAGAGCTGTCAAGGAACTTCAGATAGTGCTGTTAGCTTAGCTACATGGGAGCTCTGCCTACCTATTTATGTTTAGAGCTTCAGTTATCAAAGGCACGATAGGACAATAGTATCTGTTCTTTCAATAGCAAACTGAACACACTAGAATTTTCCCCCCCATTGATTTAACTAAATTACACTTTGGTATGATCAAGATTGTTTTTCAATTGACCGTTCTCTTGTCAACTGTTTTCAAAAGATCACTTAGATTTGTCCATCATCCTACAATGAGTGTACCTACCTTTTTTTTTTTTGAATACATCTACTATATCCAGTAGACAGGATTTCAAAGGAGGTACACCAGACTTCATTTTGACGCAGTTAAAAATAATCCCAAACTGTCTGTCAAAACACAGGCTGGACAAAATGCCACAGCGATGCCTGAACTCTAGATGCTAACAGACAGTACAGACTACATCTCCATGCATGCTACAGGTCCCATATCTAAAACACATGCTATCATCTACCGATATCCCAGTACATACTGACAGGTCAAGAGACTTTCTTCTTCAGTTGCACATACTGGGCATGGGACTCTGCTACAGAACATTACCAGATCTCAGAAGGTTAAAAAAATTGTGAACTTGAAATTTATTCACAAGATTCAAAACCAAGAATTCGTTATTTTATATGTACTGAGTTTGTTCAGAACATAGCAGTCTTGAAGAGCATTTAGATTTATGAACTTCTACATTCAACCACCAAAACTGGAAGACTAACTGAATTCCAGTTGATTTATACTTCCAAAAATTAAGAAAGCAACATATACATATAGAATTCCTAAAATCAGGAAAGAAACAACTGTGCAAAAAGTATGAGACTTACATAACAGAACTATTTCCAGTAGTCATATGAAAACAAGGAATGCAAAATAGAAAGAGCTTTTGCAAGTGAAAATTGCCTTTGCCTGCTCACTACCAAGATATACAGAGTCCAAATGACCTATGTCATTCCAACCACTCCTATTTCCATGCCCTGCTGTTACAGCTGAAGCGTGCAATTCCAGTTCTTCAAAGATCTTTGCTGAACTACAAACATAACAAGAAAATTAGGAAAACTGCTATTAAAAGAACTAAAACAGGATAGATCTTCCTATTCAATTGAAAACATAAGAGTCTTACGTACATACTGTAGGCAACACACAGCTAAAAGCCACAGCTGAGAGAAAGTTATTCTGCCCACATTCACAATATGCTAAAGTAGGTACCAGATGCTCAAATTCAGACTCTACCTAACAGTAGCTACTACAGTAGCTGTCTTTCTAGGAAGTTTTGGAAACTACTGTTCCGTTGAGAGTCTTGAATGTATATTCCATGAGCTATCACACACTGAGAAGTCTTCCAGATGAAGGAAAATCCAGTCAAATTTCTAATACAGGACAGAATGTTATGGGGTAATTTATACTGCTACCATTGACAGGAAAAACTGAGCAAATGAGTAGTAAATGAAAAAATGGAGTGTCATGTTTCACAGACTGCATCGAACAATAAGCTACATAGAAGATTCAACTTGTTACTATACATCGCTTCCAGAAGCTACATTCTATTTAAACATTTGAAAATTGATCATGACAGCATTACATAGATGGAACAGAAACAGCTGTTGATGAAACCCACCATTTCTGCACTGCACCTAAAGCACTTGCACATCCCTAATGGTCTATGTCCTAGGAAGAAAAGGCCCTGCAACTCTTGTAATAATGTTACTATTCATATTTTACTAACTAAAATTTTGAGAAACCAAAATAACGTAACACAGTTGTCACAGCCAAATGCCATTGTCACTTCTACTGCAAGAGAATGAATACAGAACCTCAAGCCTGCCTAGTGTTCACAAGGTATTTTAAAAAAAACCGAACAGCCCTCATTTCTGATGAATTATTTAAAATGAGAATTGTAATGCTAAAACCAGCAGCATAACTTTGAAAAGTATATAATGATATCTCAACATAACATTTTACGCAGACAAAAAAGAAATA
This sequence comes from Chionis minor, assembly GCA_013398295.1. Classification (NCBI taxonomy): domain Eukaryota; kingdom Metazoa; phylum Chordata; class Aves; order Charadriiformes; family Chionidae; genus Chionis; species Chionis minor. The sequence goes on along the minus strand of VZSF01004659.1, from coordinate 1,254,552 downwards.
GGTCCCAAGACTACTAAGACCCCCATCAGACAACATGCCAAGTATCTACAGATGTGTCAAAATATTTGACTTTTCAAGTTGACAGAGAGAATTGTTCAGTTTTGCTTTGAACTTACAGAAAAACAACATTTAAGACCTGAGGGCTGAAGGCATACGTAGAACTTGGGAAAACATGCAAGTAGCCTGGGCCAAAACCAGAATGTTACCAGTACTTTCATACTCAGGCAACCAAGCTTGCTACAGCATAAACGTTCCAAGCCACAAAGAAGCTTTTTCTACCTGTCTTTGGAAAGGAAATAATCACATTGGAAGAAGCTACTTTAAACTGCACCCTCTTTTATAAGTAAAAATAAAAACATTGTTTCTTACAAATAAAAACGTATACCAGTAAAAAGCAGAAGAAGGAAGCCTATTAGTACTTGCCTTAGTTCAACTAAGACCAAAATTAGCATATTCCAGAAGAACATAGATGAGACTGCAGTTGCTTGCCAGTGGGAATTTTTACTTTAAGTGGGACTAGGAAGGGCAGAAAGTCTGTCTGGTTTTTAACTACCCTTTTTTCAGCCTAGTTAAAATTTCTAATTCAATGCCATACAAGTAATGCACAATATGCCTTGATAACAGCCAGTATAAAAAGTTGAACTACAAACTAGAGAAGCAACCACTCCCTCCTCCCTCACCATCGAAATAAACCACTGAGTTTATAAACTAGGATTCTGCACAGCATTTCAGTCCCACTGTACAGATAATAGAGCATTACAGAAGAACATAAGGCAAGACAGACTTTTTAAGAGAGTCACAACATCTAAATAATTGGCAATTAAGATTTCACTTTACGCATTTACCTTCACACTCAAGACATTGATAGAAATCACCACTCTTTTTCGTTGCAACCCAGAATTCAAGTCTTAGAGCTTCAATTTTTCATTGACCAAAAAAACTCCCATAATGCTCAAAAAACTGAAGCTTAACATGAAGAAAGGCAGAAAGAAAAAGAACCAGGAAAAGATGACCACTGCAGATGGACAACTGCAAACCCATTGGATTCTTGCCACTTGGCTCCACGATAAAGCTGAAAAGTGACAGACCACTGCAAAATCCACATGACAACATCCTCCTCTATTAAAGCAAATGCTTTGCTGCACCACAGAGCTTGAAATATAAATGCACAGTGTAGAAAAATGTTTATGACGGAAAGGGGAAAGGAAGCACTACTAGGGGATGCTCAAAATCCATCCTCTGCTGACTGGGGAGTCTTTTGTCCCAGCAGTTTCCCTTTCAACATAAACATCTTTTCCTCCAAACTATGTCTTTAGGTACCCAAATGATAACAGTAGGAAACTCAAGTCAACAAGCTCCAATTTACCTGCTGTCAGATACAACCAATTACATTACTTCCAGTAAGTATAAGGCATGTCAGAAGTCCACCAACTAAAGAGTACTTAGCAACTCTTTTTTGGCTACATGCCCTCTGCTGTATTTCTGCAGTAGCTGTAACAGAAAAACTCGTTTTGCTTTAAAAAAGCAGACACTTAATGCACTGGAAAAGTAAGTCTACTGAACTAGATGACAGAGAGGTAGCACTGGCAGTTCATTACAATACTTTAAAGGTGTGAGAGAAAAGTAGTATTTCGTGTTCAAGCAACAAAATACCATTTAGAAGTTAGATGCAGAAATTACATAGAACAATTGTATTTGCGAAATATAACTAAAATTGAATACCTTGGCCTTGCCACACTTTCGATGGTATTACTAAAATTTTGTCACATGCTGAAGAAGGTTGCATCCATTTCCAAACCAAGAACTCAGCACCACCTATTCTTCGGGTCTCTGTGCGAACTCTAGATTCATTGGCTGCAAGAAAGTCAACTGCTCTACTCCAGACTTTCCTCATTTTCCTCCTTAAAAATTGAAGGAAAAGTTACAAAATTAGCATTGTAACAACCTACATAGCTGACATGCAGAATATAAGAGAAATCCAATGTTTTTTTTCCCCTGACCTGAGTCAGTAAGAATCTCCGAAGTATTACACTATGCAACTTACTGAAATTAACTTAGTTAATTGATCAATTTATTTTTACTATTAGTTTCTTACTTACACATAAGGAAGTTCAGAAGTTCAGTACTTCTAGTGAGAGCATACCTGTCCTGAGGTGGTATTAGAGAATCACGCACATGTAAGATAGGCATGTAAGGCTGCAAGTCTTTATTTTCAGAACACGCCTCGCTGTGACTTCTTAGAACATCTGAGGACACCATAAGAAAAACTGGTAACTATGTAGTTTAGGCAAACATTAAGAAAAATACCCGTTCTGCAATAAACAGCTACCCTGAAGACCCCTCCCAATTTCAGTAGTTGAAGTGGTTTTGACATTTTGAAGCATTTTTTCCTCCTAACCATGCTGAAGGCAAATCAAGAAAACTAACTATACACAGTGCCCTCCAAGTAATCCAAATAACTTTGGAGTAAAGGAAAAGAGTTCTTGAAGTTACTCTTGATTGGTACTTTTAACTGTTAGCAAAGACGGCCACCTTTCAAAATAAGTGCTTTCCCCCACCCCGACAAAACTCGATTTGCAAACAAAAAAAGGGAGGAAAATGGTAAAAACAGGAAAATAGCTCCAATTTGTCTACCATCTCTGTATTTAAGATGATTGCCATAGATGACAGTAATAAGAAAGTTTAAGTAAAAATGCAGCCCAAAACAGAGCTTAAAAACTACAAACACAAACTACTGAAAACATTGTGGCTTCAAGTAGAAAGGTGGAATTTCAGAACTCAATTATGCATTCCATTTTAGTAACATAATCTCTGCTCAAAGCAACTAATTAAAAAGCTGCTTTTTCTATCAAAAGCCATTAAGGATGCAATTGAGAGCTAACACACATTTTAGGACTGGATATTTTAGTTACAGACAGCTGAAAAAACAGATACAGAAAGCTACATGCCACCATCCTTCTAGTCAAAAATCGCATTTATATTTGTTTTCAATGGTAAGATAAAATACCAGAGCCAATGGGAATTTATTACAGCCATGTTGATGTAATTCACATATTACAAGCCTTATACCAAAAGCCTTGATTAGGCTTGAAAGACAATTTAAAAAAAGGAAAAAAAAAACCAAAGAAGCAAAACACATGAAACACACATTTGTCCAAAAAAACTTTAACAGCATGATGACCAATAACTAAGCAGGCAGAAAACATAACTGAATTAATGCCAGTACTTTCAAAGTTTATAGAGAACTGATACAGACATATCATATGTGACTTGAGAAGCCATACCTATGATTTTTACCACCATATCATACATCTGCCTCGTTTCTTCTTCCTCTTTTGCCCAACGGTATTTCATGTAGTGCAAGACTCCCCAAACCATTGCTATACCTGCATTAACATGTATAATACTCTTTAATCAGTATCAGAACATTTGTTAAAGTTTACAGCACATACCAGAAGCTGGTTGAACTAGCTAACATTCTGAAGTACTTCAAAGCTAGTGAAATACACTGTACTCACTGCCAATATTTTATATTTTACTAACATAGTATACAAACCCTTAAAACTTTGAAAAGCAGTTACATTTAGAAAAATATTTCACTGTTTTAACAATAGCCTCATATCCCATGACTGTGGTTTAAAATTTCACCCATTTGTGAAGAAAAATTCTCTTGTAAAAATTCAAAGTCATATAAAGAGTCACATAAACTGACAATTCAGAACATGTCAAGATTTAAAAGTGGACAATACTCACTAATTCATAGACAAGTCACATGCTTTAGATATACTGGTCAAAGCTAATTAACTTGGACTGCTTCAGTTCAGCTACAGATTTGTATTTCTTGCAAGAAAGTACTGCATGGTCTTTTTCTATTACTTAAAGATTATTCCCAAAAAGGACAATCTAGTTCGGAAGGCCAGCAGCAGCATAAACTGAAAGTAAGAATCTTATTCCTTCTTCTGTCTTGGATTTAGGGCACCACTATATCCATGATCTCGTAACAATAGAGAAAAAAAGAAGCCAAGCCACACATACACAAATTATAGTTACGTAGTTTGTTTCTCATACCAGTGATGGGAAGGAAATGTTAACCTATACATCAAAGAGACCGAGGGACACCATTTTAGGCCAAAATGAGTGTTTGTTAACAGCAATACACGTAACACTTACACAATGGTTTATTTTTTAAAAAGTGCTTCATATTAACCTTAATTACAGACGAGAAAGTTGAGACAGAATTTGCTCAGCATGACTGATGAAACCAGTGGTTGACTTGGATAGCGAGTTTCATCATCTCCACATCCCGATTCAACCCTCCTAACTATTATCAGAAAGATGGCAATCTGGGACAGTTTGCCTTTGAGTCTTTTGGTTCGTCAAAAGGCTGGTGAAGAGGTCTCAAGTCTTCTGCCCATAAGCATGAGATTTTAAGATATTGGGACAAACAATTTAGTAAATATTCAATAGGTGCATGAGACAAACTCTCCACCTTCAATATTTCTAACCAGCCACATGGAAAGGAGTGAAGTGTCTGCACTCAGCTGTACCATATTTTTATGCCGCACAGTTTTCAGTATGGTTAAGAATTACACAAACTTGAGAGAACCTGAAACTTAGAGAACTATCAGAAACTTAATGAAATAGTCTTACTGAAGGATTAGATACATTTTACCACATGTTCTTAGAGGTAAGATTTTTTTGGTTACGACCATGTTGGGTATCCAACTTTTCCTAAAACTGGGAAAGTCATCTTTTCTGTAGTTACGTTTCCAAAGTTCCTTGAACAACAGTGAAATAGCCTTAAAATTAAGGCTATCATGTCTTTTTACTGAGTATTTTGCTTTTTCAAATCGGTTCAACATTGAATTTTTGAAAGCCAGAAGGTATTGCTTTGACATGTAAAAAGGCAGAGTTCCCAAGGAATGAATACCTTCACCTGACTATAGCAGCAGATGATCGCGACCAACCTGAAAGTGCAGTGGTGCAACAGAAGTAGGAAGGAAATTGCATTGTAACTAACATACTGATAGGAACTTCAAGTTTTACAGTTGAACAAAAGCTTTCTCTAAACATGCTGTTTACTTCTCCTTGTGCACTTACATAACCACAAGTTATAACAAAGAAAAAAAAATTATTTTTAACTTACCCAAAAGCAATATTGATAATCTGTGAGTTACATTAACAAATGCACGGCGAAAACGACACCTGAAAGACATCTTTGGACTAGTGGATTCCAGATACTTCACATCTGTCACATTAGTGACCTCATTAGGGCCATTGCCAAGACACCTATTCAAAAATATACAGTATTTATGAAAAAGAATACATTCTGTCAGAAGAAATTAAGTTGAGAAATAAAGACGACTTACTTTATGCCAACATCTTCCCCGCTACTCAAGATCCATTGTAATGCTGTGTTAAGTACACTTTCATATTCTGGATCTAAATTCTGTCAAAAGACAAATATTTATGAGTAATTTTGTAAATAACCAGTAAGTTATCATGCCACAGTAAAATTCAGATGCCGCACAGATTAGTAGAAAACTATGTGGTTTTGTTCTTGATTTTTCAGATTTTGCGTTAAGTGTTCACTACACAAAGTAAATCTATACATGCTATGAGCAGCTATCAGACTCACTAGCATTCCTCAAATTAAGGACAGAATGAAAAGTCAAGCCACATTCACTGTTCTATTAACAATTCTAACCTACAGCAAGAAAAAAAATTTTCAGCCACTAGGCGGTGCTCACTGAAAATCTACTTCAAGAGTAAATAAATTTTAACTGATATTTTGCAAATAGTCCAGCATTTGTAGTTCACAAATTGATATTACCACATAGAAAATGACTTTTAAAAAATTAGTTGGTATCAACTATCATAGGAGGACATTCACTGCTATCTGAGCTAAGGCTGTCTCCACTTGCATGTTCTCTTATAGAAAAAGAAAAGCAAAAATGGAAGTTACTATTGTATTTGAAATTGTACTCTCCAAATTGTACTCTTTTCTTTGAACCTACATACTGTAAATGGCCTAGAATTAAAGAATAAGCCCTTAAGAAAAAAACCCTCTTTTATTTTCACTTTGAGAGTACAACAAGGTTTTATCACCGAACACTGAAATTCTGCAAAGGAGTTATATTTGTACTCCCAAAAAGAGGAACTGCAGAGCTAAGTGAGACTTTGTACAAAGTGGCAATTTTCATATGAAATTTGAGCTTCTTTTCAGAGCTAAAAAAGTTGTTATAACAACTATGATTCTTTCAGCACAACAGATAGATAAGACCATCAGTTATCTGGCATCAATTTAATTTTTTCCAATGTATTCCCACAATGCACTGGTTTTAACAGATATAGAACATTTTTGCCAAATCATAAACCAGCATTAGCAGCTTCTTCAGGATGCCCTTAACATTGCCCCTTGTCTGCTATATAAACGTTTGCCAAAATGCAAAGTTTCTTTTCATTTGTGTATTATAACTCACACCAGCTTAACTGTTCCCCATCCAATCAAAGAAATCTTACACTCTCAGCCTTTTAAAAGCTTCAAGTGGTTTTCCACTGAAGGGTACACCAACATGGGCTAAAATAAACCCTACAGCTGTCAAGACAATGCAAGAGTCATCCTTTATCTGGGGAGCAAGGCAGGAGAATGACAGCAGAGTGCGATTTCATAATATTGCACACCTATCGAACTAACAAAAAGCCCTTTTTTGACCATTTCTATTTAAAGTACCAATGAATGGTGTCTCCATACAGCTGCTGCTGTCAGGCTCGCAGCACAGATCCACATGTCAACACTTCCTCCCAAATAAAGACAGACAGTATCCTTTTCTACTAACTCTCAAAACATAGTACACTGATTTCTGGAAAAGCTTCTAGAGATGTGGATTTCATAAATTTATGATTTTCACGTTGGTCAACCGCCTCCATCAATTCAAGTTATGCCCTGGTGTTTTAACTAAAGGGACAAAAACACGCATGCCATTGAAGCACTATCTACACTTTCATTGTAATTGAGACAGTTTCTTTCACCTTCCCTCTCCCTTAAAACCTTGCTACGTGCCCAAATAAAAATCTCAAGTAGCATGTATTAAAGACATCAGTTCCAAACATTTCCAAATAACATTCAATATAAGTCAAATTGTAGTCAATATACTAGATAGGAAACCAGGCCTTACAAATTGTAACTTACACAAATCTTAAATAAAACCAATGAAAAATACCTCATTTGCTTACTTTTAAATACGCAGCTGCCTCCTGGACGGTAAGATTTCTTTGAATAGAGCTGCCACATTCATGTTCTCCTGGTAAAATGAAGCTTTTATTTATTTTGATCTACTTATTATTGTATTATATAAAACAAAATCACCTAAACACAAGCTTACAGTTAACACAATCTGCACAAGTAGCAGTAGCTCAATAATTCTCACAAGTTCCACTAAAAAACATTACAAAAAAATTTGCGGACAAACTTCTTAAAAAAAGTTTAAAAAACCTGACGGTTTTCACAGCTAATAATATGTACAAATCACATCAGTACAACTTCATGTACTGCTTTCTTTCTAAGTGTTCTTCATATTTACACTGTAAGTAGAACAAAAGGTAGTATGAAGAACTATTGAAAGGACGTTACCATAAAACAGTTGCTGTACCCTGACTGAACTTCTTACAAGTAATTTCCATTTACTCTGAAACATGTATTATCTTTTATACGGACCAAGTTAGTTCAGTTGCAACATATCCATAATAGTATTTCAGGCACTATGAAGTTACTACATTCTAGATTGGTTCAAGTTAACACAGTAACTCATCTCTTTCTCGAACATGCACAAAAATCCCAATATGGCCTGGAACTGGTGGTTTTACCAGCTTCCTAATTCTTTTGGAAAGGATGCAGAAGTAGTCAGGAAACAAGGTATTATATGCATAGTCAGTCCTTACAGCCACATGCCATCATCTTCCCAATTTTCTTTGCTAAACTGAAGGTACTCAATTCATGCAAAAAAATATGTAGGGACAGTCGTACCAACAGAAAGTCACACAGAAAAGAAAAAGGTCTAAACACCGTTTTTTTTCTATCACTAGGCCATCATTTCTGAAGAAATGTCAAGGAGTGGCAAATCACTTTTTTCCCCCGATCTTTCTTTAAAAAAAAAAAAATCTTAGCATCTATAACTATGATTTTACTGTGCCAAAACAATAAAATGGGAAACAACAAACACAGTCTTTCACTGGCTCAGGGTTACACATGCCTTACCTTCCTGAACCTGTTCCCAGATGTATTATTCCCAAAGCCATAGCAAGGCTACAAAAGTTTAAGACACTTATGCATATACAAAATACAAACCTTTACTTATACTCTCACAAAGTATACTCTTATAACCCTTACAGTCTTACAGGTATTTAAAGTTGGAACTACTCCACATTGCAATACACTTTATATGGAGCAACTTCAAGTATTAATTCCCTACACAAACAACATCATTTGAGGCAATCTGAGTAAAAGTTAGGAAACACTAGCAAGTTATGGAGAAGCACCTTCACGTCTCATTCACAGTAGGGAGTTCCAAGGAAAAAGGTGTTTCTATGAAGCAAAAGTCCCTCTCAGGCTGCTAAAGCAAATTTTTTTTCAATACACTTCAACAGATTTAAGTTAATTTGGCCTTGCAAGCGCATCAGCATGACAGGGACACTCTTCTCGTACTGTTGCGTTATAGAGAGATAGGAACACTGTTTTTAAGGGTGCTCATATGCTACCTGGCCTAGAAGTACTGCTGGAACTAAGCCTGTGTGCATGCACGTATATTCAATCAAGCACTGGGCAGAAAAGACACTACTTTAAAAATTGTTGGACCTGATAATTAACAGGTAATGTCTTAGACTTTTAGAGTGCCTGAGTCTACTGTAACAGCAAAACTACAGAGATCACCAGTGAAAAGTAACACCATCTTTGCCAAAAAGCAGTCTGAATTTAGAAGTCAACACCAGAATTGGAGTTGTGGGCTATTCCTGTATGTAATTTAGGCATTCTTTTTGCACAGCTTAAACTCTACAACCTGTAATTTTACATGTGTAATCAATCAGTGACTTCATGTCTCAGATTAGCAGACTTGGGATAACTACATATCGTTCTCATATAGTCTCTGGTGTAAACATCCTGTTTTACATCTAGAACTGATGGAATAAATACAACAAAACCAGTATGTAACTCTGTAGAAGCCTTACGTACAGTCTCAATCGATTATTAAGTTGTATGACATTAGTAATCTGATAGGTATTCATCCATTTAAGTTTTTTGTTGTTCGGTAAAACCTGAAGTCTTCCTGAGGTCTAGTACAGAAAAAGCACGTCAGTCACAATCTGACTGAACAAAACATCTTGTGAGAGCAGGGGGATGAGATCTGCTTAGGAGATTTTGTTTGGTTTTTGTTTTATAATTATCTAGGTAAGTAGGAAAGCCCCTATATGAAATAAATAAGAAAGAATAGAAAGGGTGAGGTTAATATACAGAAAACAAACCAAACACAAGCAGGAGACTAGATTGTGAAAAATGAATTCTTAAAAAAAAAAAAGTCTCAGAATTCATTTTGGATTGTCAATCTTACAAGAACACAATATTACCCCTTACAAAAGGGCAAAAGCTCCCTTAGATGGGAGACTACTGGATTACTTTTGTAGATTTAAATTCTAATCCTAATCCCAAATTCTAATTTGCCTTCTTCCAGGAATTAAATTCATGCAGTATGCAGCCACCACACTAACTTCACAGCTTCTGGTCTCACCTTCAAAAACCAGCAGACAGCTTCCTTGCAGTCCTGCTTCTGATTTCTTTTCTTCAGACTATACTCCCTCCGAACAAGTTTAACAGTTAAAAACGCCTTTTCTGCCTAGGCTCTGACAATGTCTAAAGCCCATCAGTTCAAATTACCCTCATGCAATGCTGGGGGGGAATAAAATCACTTTCATCTTGCCTCCCACTCTTTAAATGAGTAAGCTAATCAGAGTTACAGAGTTTCAGCCCAGTACAAAAAGCTCTTGGAGATGCAGTTTCTCATTCTAACCCACCTATTGCTGAGAACCATTTAACAGCTTTCTTCTGAGAAATTCATGAATTTGAAAGCCTCCAGAAAGTTAGGCAATTCACAAGTCAGACAACCTTCTGTTTTACTGCAAACAGCAGGATATTCCTATATGCCCTCTCAGTCACTGCTTAAGCTAATAGTTCTGCAAATGAAGGCTTACTTTGAGTAACTTTGGTGCAATCATTAACTGCTTGGCTTGGAAACCCACTTTCCATAGTCTGAGCCAAAAATGTTTCCCAACTGTTCCATGTGAGGCCCTATATCCAGGAATAAAACTGAAGCAGAGGGAAAAAAACTTTACACAGGTCTGCTGCAAGATATGTCTGAGCTCTCAGCAAAAAATGCTCCTCTGTTAAAGTGTCTATTGAGAGCTTACAGAAAGCATGGATCTTTGTGCTCAAACTTTTCCTGGCCACAGATCACTTTGATATCAAGTGCAATCAGAGAACCATTCTACTTGCCTTTGCAGGGAGGCAAGAAGTAACACATCCCAGCAAGGATCACAAAATTACCTTTTAGCTTATGTTAGTGTACTTGGGCAAGCCACATAAGAAGCCAAGTTCTTCTCCTAGAAATACTAACAAAAAGCAACTAAAGTCTCAGTTCTAAAGAAACATTTAAGTCTGTTCTCATAATTGCTTTCCATACAGAAAACAAGCTGGATCTGCTTTTCCATGGAGGCAAGAATATTTGAAACTGACTTTCATTTAGGCATTTAGCTTAATTTATGAGCTGTAGCATATACAGTTAGCAGAAATATTCAGAAATTTAAAATATTTGCTTTACAATTTAAATCATTACTAGAACCAAAACCCAGTGGAAATCTACTTTAAGGAACACATGGATCTAGCACAGATCTCTAGCTTACACCTTGATGTAATAGAGTCAACCAACACAAAAAGCAAACAGCGTATAAAACATTTGTTTAGCAGGTCTCATGCTTACAGGTTATTTGCAGCAGGACACTAAAGTTGATAGAGACGAAGAAAAGCAGGAGTGGAACAAGTGTTGTGAAAGCAAGTAAGAATGCATGATCTCCCAAAGGCACATTCAACAGTTTAGTAACACTGTAGAAAACTACAACTTGCTAGATAGTCTTTAAATCACTGGTTGAAAATAGCACAATATCAATTACCTGAAGAACTAAAGATTAAGTAGAGTGACAGAACAGAGAGCCCATGATAGCAGTCAGATATAGTAGCTGACACTTGAAATTAATATTAAGTAATATCTAGTGTTTTGCCAGGATTTTCTTCCAGCCATGGATTTATCAATAAGCTTTATTACATATGGAAGTCTAATTCACCCCTTCATCTCAAGGACCTGTGCTGTCCATTAACTCAGAAGGAAACAGTTTAATTCTGATAGATCACTCTGGGGAGAATGCCAAGCAAAAGAAACATCTAACTAAATAAAAATTCTTTATGTACTAAAAAGTAGGGTCATACCCATGGGTAGCTGGCTGCTTCTTGTGGATATAGTGGTTAGGTTTATTCATTTTGGAAGCCTGACTGAAAATAGATGTGATCTATTGAAGTCTCTCCATGAAAGACCAAAACATCCAGTAATTAACATATGCCTGTAGGAAGTCTAATTTAAATAAAGCACATACTTCGGTTTAGGAGAAAGTGTTAGGCGCTGAAATACATACTGTCTACAAAAAGTTGCTGCTTTGAAGAAAGGCTGAGCCATTAGACATGAACACAAACTTCAACTCAGAACTGAATGAGTAGATAGTGCTTCTACTTTCTTGTGAGGTAGGCATTACTCATCATAGGTTTGTTAGACTAGTAATTCTGAGAACAGTGATGCATTAAAGGCAATCTATTTTTATATAGGATAATTAAATCATTTTACATCTTATCAGAGCACCACAGTACAGAATAGGCATCTACTGTTGGAACATAGTATGCTAAGTCAAGTAAAATCAACTAAATGTTACTCCTTTTCTTCCTTCAAACAACTTTCAGTGTTTTACTTTCTAAAATAAAAGCTCCATCACTTGTTCTCCAGTTGAAGTTGACAAGGCAAGAAACTAGCTCAGTAAAAATATAAGTTTGCAAAAAAAAAAAAAAGGGGGGGGGGGCTAGAAACAAAATTCTGAAGTAACCATATTCATGGTAGTCAAGATGCTGAATAAAGCTTAACAGAACAGACTACCACAAGTTTCCAGACTGCCTTTTTAATATTAATAGTTATAACATGAACAAATGATTCATAGCCAAGTATGAAATGAGAGAAACTTTTCCAAGTATGTGACAGAGAGACCTGAAAAGCATCACTTTTAGTAAAACTATATTCCTTTACTTCTCTTTTGAAGTGGTGCCCTGTGTACAAGATCAACACTTTTAAACCCTGCATCTCTCTAGCAGCAATCCCTGTTCTATGACTTTTAAACAGCTTCTAGATACTGTGCCAGGTCTACATCAACATGGGATTCAAAAATGGACGGCAGACTTCTTCCTTGCATACCTGAAGAAACTTGGCATTGAAGATAATGTGTAAGTATGGATGAATTAAGTCATTCTTCAGATTGTATGAAAGCTACTCTGCTGAGCAACCAGGTAATCTCACCCGAGTTTAGGGGATCATCTAACCAGAAAGTATAGCTATATTTTTTGAAAGCAAGTACTGAAGATTCTCCTGGACAGGGATAGACTTATAGAGATTAATGCACCTTTGAGACCTGGGGAAGAAAGCAGTCATCTTGGAGCATAAAAATTCCTCTCATAAAGCAGACAGGTAAACACTTCAATGAGTGTATGTGCACGTAAGTAAGCCCCAGCTAATGAAGAAAACTCCCTTTCTTTCACAGATGTAGAAATGAGGCGCCAAACCTTTTTATCCAGGAAAGTACATTGTTTACTGTGTGGCCACTAGACAGCCACATAACACTGAGGGAACAGCAAGCTGTTATGTTTTCTTTTCAAGAGGGAGAGACGTAGCATAACCCGTTACTTCCATTTCACATAAGTCGCTGCTCTACTGCACACATCTGTGGTCTCATAAGACATTCCTACACACCCCAGGTTGGCTACCTCGCATGGTAAAAAAGAAGAAAACACGCCTCTTGGCCCCAATGATTTGCAGTACAGAATTATCTACTGCCATCTATTAAGTATATGAAATAGTTTGAAACAGATAAAAATATATAAAGATGCAATTGACCTGTGAAAAATCAACACTGCAAGGCATTCAGTCAGAACAAGACTAAACTAAGCAACAAAACTAAGACTAAAGCAACTATTATTTTGTATGCACTCAAATTAACCATTATTCTTTTATTATTTTTTGGGTTAAAGAATAATGTAAACAAGAAGAAATTTGTGGGTTTTATCCAAACAGCTATTTCATTCACTGCAGATACTGTAAACGCTCTGGAAACAAAAAGCTTCTGCAGGAAGCTTTTGGGACAGAGAGCAGAATCAAGCTGCATTATCCAAGAGAAAATGGTTAGCAACCAGCTACAGCACTCAGACACACACAAGTCTATGCAGCCTGATGGGATCCACCCAAGGGTACTCAGGGAGCTGGTGGAAGTGCTCACCAAGCCACTTTCCTCCATTTATCAGCAGTCCTGGCTAACCGGGGAGGTCCCAGTTCACTGGAAGTTAGCAAATGCGATGCCCATTCACAAGAAGGGCTGGAAGGAGGATCCGGGGAATTACAGGCCTGTCAGCATGACCTCAGTGCTGGGGAAGTTACAGAGCAGATCACCCTGAGTGCCATTATGTGGCACATACAGGACAACCAGATGATCAGGCCCAGTCAGCATGGGTTCACAAAAGGCAGGTGCTGCTTTACTAACCTGATAGTCACGACAAGGTGACCCACTTAGTAGATGAGGGAAAGGCTGTGGATGTTGTCTACTTGGACTTTAGTAAAGCCTTTGACACTACTTCCCACAGCATTCTCCTGGAGAAACTACCTGATTATGCCTTGTACAGGCATACTCTTCACTGGGTAAAAATCTGGTTGGATGGCCAGGCCCAAAGAGTGATGATGAATGGAGTTAAATCCAATTGGTGGCCAGTCACAAGTGATGTTCCCCAGAGCTAGGTATTGGGGATGGTTCTGTTTAATATTTTTATTAACAATCTGGATGAGGGGATTGAGTGCACCCTCATAAATTTTTAGACAACACCAAGTGAGGCAGGAGCACTGATCTGCTTCAGAATAGGAAGACTCTACAGAGGGATAAGCACAGGCTGGATCGATGGGCAGAGGCCAGCTGTATGAGGTTCAACAAGGCCAAGTGCCAGGTCCTGCACCTGGGTCACAACAACCCCATGGAGTGCTACAGGCTTGGGGAAGAGTGGCTGGAAAGCTGCTGATGGAAAAGCAGGTGGGGGTGTTGGTCAACAGCTGGCTGAATATGAACCAGCAGTGTGCCCAGGTGGCCAAGAAGGCCAACAGCATCCTGGCCTGCATCAGGAATAGTGTGCCCAGCAGGACTAGGGAAGTGATTGTCCCTCTGTACTTGCCACTGATGAGGCCCCACCTCAAATACTGTGTTCAGTTTTGGGTCCCTCACTACAAGGAAGACATTGAGGTGCTGGACCACATCCAAAGAAGAGCATTGAAGCTGGTGAGGGGTCTAAAGCACTAGTCTTATGAGGAGTGGCTGAGGGAACTGGGGTTGTTTAGCCTGGAGAAAAGGAGGCTGAGGGGGGACCTTTTTGCTCTCTATGACTACCTGAAAGGAGGTTGTCATGAGGTGGGGGTCAGTCTCTTCTCCCAAGTAACAAGAGATAGGACAAGAGGAAATGTCCTCATGTTGTGCCAGGGGAGGTTTAGACTGGATATTAGGAAAAATTTCTTCACAGAAGGGGTTGTCAAGCATTGGAATTGGCTGCCCAGGGAAGTGGTGGAGTCTCCATCCCTGGAGTTATTTAAAAGATATGTAGGTGTGGTGTTTAGAAACATGGTCTAGTGGTGGACTTGGCAGTGCTAGGTCAACAGTTAGACTTGATGTTGTGGGTTTGGGCTGGATCGGCCCAAGCAAGCCGAGCGACCGATGTTCCCTCTCTCCTGCCGAGCAGGAGAGAGAGAAGAAGAAAGACTAGTTTGAAAGCAGAGTTACTGAACAAAATTGGTCCTGTTTTACCTCAAACCAGGACACTTGATGATCTTAAAAGTCTTTTTCAAGCTAAACGATTCTACGATTAATCTTGCAACTTAAAGGTTATTACAGAGCTGCTCAAATTTCTCACAGATTTCCTATATAGCTCTGACATACTAAATTGTCAGCCTTGTATCTGACAGAGTTATTTCCACATTTTTTTTTTTATGTTTGAGAGATGTCTATAGTATCTGATAATAGTGGAAAAGCCTGCTTGGTGAACCTTGCGGTTGCAAAACAAATAGCTGGCACAAGGAACATTAAGGCTTAAAACACAAAAATTGAATCACTGTCTCCTGAACACATTATGGATTAAATAAGTGAGGATGATGAACAAATGGCTTAATAGTAAAGAAATAGATTCTGCTGTAACTCAGACTCACCAGATGCCAAAGTTACAAATACAGTCTTAACTCTACCATTTCCTGAGTGTGATGTGTAAATATCTATGCAGATTAAAGCTGTGTTAATTATGTCTCTAGGCAAAAGCACTATATTTTTTACTTTGAATATTCAATAATTAATACTAATCCTAAACACCATCTCTGACACATTACTATATACAGCACTCTTCATTACTATATAAATAGTATTGTTAAGTTGGACTATTTTGTCTAACAAGGCAATCTTGTTCAACCACTACTGTTCATTGTATTAGTAAGCATTTTCTGATTGTCTGAAAAAAAATTTCTCAACATTTTCCCACTAGCACTAAATAACCACCTTTAAAAGAAATATGTTTCTCTCCACATACAGCATATTTAAACCTTTTAATGAAAACAGATTAGTAAAGCATGAAGACATTAGATCAAAAACCATACAAAAACCATAACTATTCAACAGCCTCTCTCGTTAACTAAAATACACTGCAATAAAAAGTGCTACACTGGTGAAAAAGGCAGCATAAGTGAACTAGAAATGGGACTTTCAGTTTCCCAAAATGGAACTCTAAATGGCTCAGGGCCCCAACATGCACCAGTTGTCACAAATCACTATTTGAGCATAGATTGTAACTGTTGCCATAACACTTAGTCACAATATTTTTAAAGTGTTACCTGCTACTTGTGCCAATTTATCATGAAGTGCATATAAGCTGTTCATCATGAGACTCATTTCATCTTCCTAGAATTAGAAAAACACATTAATGTTAAAACAAACATTCCTAGAGATGCGTTTTCTTCCATTTAACCCAAAAATCTTTATATGCCATGAGGGGGAAAAAAGGGTTTTTACATATACAGGTAGAAAGCTGTAGTGTTTCACACATCAACAACAATGCAAGCAATATATTTTGAATCATAGTACTCACAATACTGTTTTTTCAGATCTTGACTGAAACTAAACTAGACTGCAGCCTGGACTCCAATGGATCTGCCAGTTAAAACTGACAACTCGAAGGGTTATTTCAATACTACTGAGAGAACAGTGCAATGACCCCAAAGAAGTTTAGTGGGTTGGTTGGTTGGTGTTTGGTTTGGGAGTTTTTTGTGTGGTTGGGTTTTGTTTGGTTTTATATCTACCATGTAAAAATAAAACAATTTTATTCTTAATAAATGTGCAGTGGCACTTCATACAAGCCACACTGAGGTATCAGCTGGTCATATTCCTGCATAAAATCCATAGCAAAGTAAGATTTTTAATGTCTACCTTCAAACTACAGTAACTTAATTAAAAACAAAAAAAGCAACAACAACAAAACAGAAAACCAGAAAGCTGCAGACCATTGTAGTAATCATGTTGATAGCTCTTGCATATGCCACTGGTATAAAAAGGCCTGATTCGCAAAACAAGCATGAAAATGAAATGTCATGTAACTGTTACTTACAAGGGAGTTAAACTTTTTTATCAAGGTATTGAGCAATTTCATTGAAATATATCCAGAAACATTTCATATTAGAATGAATTATTTAAAATATGAAGATGAGAAACCTGCAATTACATACAATGAGTACTAAAGACCATTCTAAAACATGTTTTTTGTTTGTTCTTTAAGTTGGCTATGACTCCTGGAGCAGAATCAAATGCTGAGATAGGACTACAGCCTTTATTCAGAAAATATGCAAGGAAAGTAATTTTCCAGTTCGTGCATCTGCTGATTGTACTCACATTGAAAAAGACTAAATGTATTTTTAAGTTTCATTCCCTGATGCACCAGCACTGACATAATTTTAAAATTTGAATGCTCCCATTTCTTTTCCCATACGAAAGCTACTACCAAGTTGTAGAATATTTCTTTCATTGACCAAACATTTGACAAATTAATCCCCATAGATGGTATCAACCAGCATCACCTCTCCCTCTTCTGGGCCTATAAAAATAATCATGAAGATTAAACTGATATACTCGGTACTTCCCAAGAAATTAAGCAACTTATTAACTCATTTCCTGGCTGGAAAATACTGGGCATGACAGAAGAGGAAAATCAAGTCTTTTACCACACGCACACACATGAGTTCACTAAGAGCTACACTGAGACAGACACGTGAAATATTTCTGTGACCAAATTCTTTTTTCTTCAATTAATGGTCAGACCACATAAAGGAAGGAACTGAACACTATAACTTTCATAGCTAATGAACAATCAAGCATAGAGTATGATTACTATGGAACAACACAGTAGAAACACAGGAGAAAATAACATAAAAAACAGGTTCTCAAGCTGTCAAGTCCAGTGCTACAAGATACATTCTCTGTGCACTACTAAAGGCATTCTGAAAGAATCCTTAGAATTTACCCCACAAAATGCAATTTGTTCAAAAAATGTGTTTTCTTCCCAAGTAACTGGCTAAGGCTACATATCTAAAATACGCACTTTTGGAGACCTCAGTCCTACACAAAAAAACCTCTCCAGAAAACTTCACAACAAAAACACCCACACAACGATCTTGCAATACTTGCTTATATATGTCGAGCAAAAGCAGATCACTATTTTTACAGTCGAGGCAGGAAGACTGAAGGCCAGAAAAGAGAACGACCAAAACACATGCTGAGAACTAAGAATACAGATAACCATTTCTGAGATGTCACCACTGAAGGTATCCCAACATTCCAGTTGAAAGAGTGAATATAGGAACAAGTAACAGAACAGAATCAAAGTGAAAAAGACAAGCTTTTTATACATTTTCTGAAGCAGACTAACCCTTGCTCTGCTCTGGCACTAAACAAGATCCTGGAGTTTCAAGACTCTTACCAGCTGTCCTTTCAAGGTTGACAAGCCAAATGGCAACAGTAAGAGATAAACTAGTAAATTCAGCCTCAAAACTGAAAACAACACAATTTTTCCTCATAGCTCTACAACACAAATTATGTAACATTTTCTTAGTATATAAAGCAACCAGCATGCCACAGACAAATCTTGTAATCCTAGTTACATTGACAGAGATGAAAAACAAAAAAATAAAACACTGAAGTTATAAGAAGTGCATTCATGTCATGTAAAATATTCTGAAACTGCATCTTTCTGAACAGATCTATGTTGGTTTTATGTAATCATTTGACAGACTGAAAATCTCAATATTAAGTGGTTTTACTTACTGTTATTTTTTGAAGTTCTTCACTGAAGGAATTCTTGACTGTCAAAATAAGAGAAAAAAAATCATTCACACTCAAGTCTGAAAATACTAAAAACTATACCAACACTCTAGCTTTATGACAACACTGTAATCTTTAGGCAAAAACAAAGAATTTCGTATATGACAAAAAGCAATTAGTCAGCTATTAACCTTTGACTTAACTCTGTATTTGACACTGCACTGTTTTACCATTTAGGTGAAACCAGAATCTTGTATATCTGCAAATTTCACAGCCATTTCTGTGCAAACAAAACTGTGCTTGCCATTTGCCAAACTCTTGCTTTAATGACTCAATTGCATTGAAATCATAAGTTGAAGTTTTTAGTCTTTAGATTAAAAAAAGTAGGCTGCTTTTTTTTTTTTTTTTACACAGCAATAATCCATACAACACAAAGTTGCACAACTCATCAGCGTTTTCCGTTTTGACAGGAGTAAGAGATGACACATTGAGAGCTCAGGTGAAAAGTGCAATGTGGCTAAATGCCCATTTCTTCCTTTCTAAACAGAACAGTTTCCACAGCTCCTAAAAACACAGCTGTATCTATTACAATCCTCTTGGCTATAAACATAATCTTCACAAAGAGAAGGTGAAGTCAGAGAAGTAATTTGTGCTATGCTTCCAATCAACCAGTTGGTAACTAAAAACTTACCACGGCAGGAAGTGATCACCATTAAAGCGTCTTGTCTTGCCTTTCTAAGACACAAACTCTTACTTCACCCACAGTTTGAGCTTATACAGAAATAAGCAGTTCTACTTGCTATTTATACAGAAAAATTAAGCTTCTACTGACCATAGTTGACCAATCATGAACACAAACATAAAAAAGGCACCCTGGAAAACCTGACACAAAATTGAAGGTCTGGATTATAAACATCATTGCATTTATGTTGCAAGCACATCAAGAACTCTTCCAAATGAAAAAGAGTGCTTTCCACTGGTCTGATGCATTTGCATAGAGAATCTGGAAGACATCTCCGTCTGGGAAGAATTTTGTGCATTTTGAAATCCTGCAGTTCAACCTTCTATACCAAGGCACAGAAGACGACAAGTACTGTCTTAAATCATGTCCAAAATACATAATTCCGTTTACATGGTGCAATTACACCCACACCCCCCAGATATTGCAGCTGTTTACACAGCATTTCTGCTTCCATCTGAAGGCAACTCAACAACAGCCTCTGACAGTGCTAACCAATTCGACTTCTTATAAGGCACTCCCATGAGTAAAGATATTTGCAAAACATCAAGAGTTGCCTCCTCCACAGTCAGCTGATTGACAATACCTTGACTCCTAAACCATAACCATGATTATTAAGCTGTGCAGTTAATTTAGTTATAAATGGGAAAAACAAGAGAAATAAAGGTGGACACACTAGATCAAATTCATGGTAAGATTTCTCATTTAGGAGAAATGGAGGATAAAAAAGCAACTAAGGACCAACTTATAAGCCAGGAGTCCCCAACCTTTGCCAAGTGTAATAGCATCTGAATAAGTAACTCAAAAGTTAAAAGAAAAATAAATTGTAAAACAATGTAATTTTTATTACCTGCACAAACTTCCACAGCACTGTTGGCAGCAGCCAGATGCTAACCCACATCACCTTATTTTTGAAAGGCAAGTTTGAACGGGGAATGATGACCATTTTATTGCTCTTACATGTAGCAATAGCAAGGAACACATTTCTACAATTACAACTAACAGTTTACGTATAAAACGGTGGGGCAATGAAAATGCTTTCTGAGTTAAGAAGAAAGCTTGACACTCTAAAATTCTGCAAACAACAGTTTGTCTGTGTGCCTGGGCTCAGAAGAAAATTAAGCACACTACCTACCTAGCAACAATAAACACTTCAGCTTCTCCTAATGCAGCAAGCAGAGGGGGGGAAATCAACCAACCAACCAACCAAAACACAAGACCCAAAACACCAAAAAAAACCCCACAAACCAAAACCACCCAAATACAGGGACTGGTTTTTACAGACATCTGAATACTTCATTCAGATACCAGATTAATTAATCCTGATAGAAGCAGATGATGTTCAAGCACTCTTGTAAACCAAGCCCTACACCACTTCATGATTTCACTCTATAGGCGCAAGTTCTCAGACATTGCCTACTAGACTATCAAGCTACCAACTTTACAAAGCTTCTATGTATTTCATTCATTAACTCAGCAGAACATTCCCAGTACACTAAACTTTTAATCTAAATAGCCCAAAATAGGATTAGCGAAACACAGCCAAGGCATCTAGAGTTTGATCATTAGTTATCCAGACAGGATAATTATATAATTATGGTCTCTTCCCAAGGTCAATCTCATTGAGCATACATGAAATTTTGATTACATGGTTTTAGTTTGGAGGAGGCGGGGGGGAGGCATGAGACACAACAGTGAGCAGATTTCAGTACACCTGACAAACACGTATTTTAGCACTGATGAAAGCCATGGAACGAATACAAATGCAATAGTTCCAACGCCTGCAAAGACACAAACTGAAAACTGTCAGCTGCAATTGCAGTACACTAGGACAGTACTGCAATTAAGTGAAGGCAATGGTGGTGTTATACTCAGGCTTTCCCAGCGTAACAATCCCAGCGTGAAGTCATTCTCACATATGAGCAACTTCGTATTTGGATAAATTAAAACACTGAATTTATAACACAATCCAGATGAGATGTCAATGCTTGCCTCTCGTTCAAATACACAGTGATTAAACTGACCAAAAAAAAGACTCTCCTCCAAAATTATCACAAAAATTTTATCAATCTTTGTAGTTATTTTAACTCACACTATAGGATTTCCATGAAATCTCTCTGAAGTTAGTGATTTTATGTCAAGTTAACCAGTAAGGGAGATACATTTTATTTAAGATGTTAATATAGTTTAGGATGCCTGATGCCTTAAGAGGCAAGTATGCTAAATGCAACTGCAGCAATTTATCAGCTGCAATGCAACTAACAACTGTTAATCAATTTACATCTATTTACCACATAACCTTATGATTAACTTGAGTTAATAAGGCCACTCCTTAACTCCCTCAGTAATTCCTCTGTTCTGAATCCACCCTTGTTTCTTTTGTCCAGGATCTAAGCTCTTACCAAATCCTCCCACTTGCTCCAGCCACAGATGTCAAGTTTTCATCTACTCAAACAAGCTTACGGTATTTCAATATATTACATCAATATTGGTTCAAAATGTTTCTTGACAGTTCTTAAAATATGTAAGTACAGTTTTAAGAGTAACAAGTTCTTGTTCTACCAAACTAAGTATTCATTTAATAACTAATTGCTAATAGAACAGTTTCATACTTGAACATCTCATACTTCCAAGGCTCATCCTCAAAAGGGGTTCAAGACCTCCACCATACAGCACCCATTACCAGCCTTGAAATTAGTCTAGCTATCAAGCTCACATTTTTTTATGAGCTCCAAAGAACGAGTTCTCATCTACTTGTACTACAAAGCTAAAAACTATACAGATAATTTCCTAAACCAGGAGTCTCCTGACTCTTGTCCCTGGGGGTCTTCTCTCCAGGTCAGCCAACCAACAACAACATGCAGAGGGAGCACAAAGTGGGATTTCTCCTCCTTTTCAAAGCATGTTTCAACAGACCAGAAGTTGCAGCCTAATTGCAGACATTTGCGAACACTCAAGTCAGCTTTTATAGTGTCTTAATGGGCCAAGTTCCAAAGACTGACATAGCTTCACAGGCAGTCATACCTAGAGAGAAGACATGCACAAATAAAAATACCTCTGCTGAGAACATAAGTTAGAACCATATCACTAACATGGTATCAAAATAAGAGATTCGATTACCTTCCAGTAACCAAATTAGGGTGCCAAAAAGCTGCTAATCCTTCCATTACATCTGTCTCCTAGATGCTGTGGAACCTTGCCCTGGACAGTGTTACCATTCTTGCAGTTTCAGTATTCAGTACGCTTCCCCAGGCAACATCAAAACTGAAGCATGAAAGAACAGTCACACTAGAACAAACCAAGGATTCAACTAGCCCAGATTCCTGCCTCCAGCAGCAGCAAGTTTTACTCTTTTCAGAGACGCTCGTCCTTAACTGGAGTGGGGAAATAAACAGAACAGTGGCAAAAATGACTGTCAGAGCCTAAGAATATAAAGTATATGCTAATATTTCAACAGAATATTCTCCCAGGCATAAAAAAATTTGCACCGCAGAAGTTTCCTGACACAAAAGTGGCAGGCTATTTTTTTTTCTCTAAATTATCAACTCCAATGTATTCTTCCATATCAATTTGTCTAGTCTCACATTAACCCCAAGCAAGCTTTTAGCTTCAGCAACATGCAGTCACAAAAGAGTTCCACAACTTAAATGCGCATGTGTGAAAAACCAATTTCCCTGCTTACTTTGAATTTGCCACTTGTTAAACTGCAAAACTCCTCCTTGTGTTCGAGGACACAGTAAGTAATCAGACCGTATTCACCCTCTCCGTAATACTCATGCCTTTACTTCATTCCTCAGTCCTCACTCTTCCACACTTAAGAGTCTTATTCCTCCTTGATATGAAAGCCATAGTATGCTTTTGATCATACTACTCTCTGAACTTTTTTGCAGTTCTGCTATGTTCTTTCTGTGATCGGGGACCAGAGTCGCACATTATCCAAAAGAAAAAAAAGGAGCACCACGGATCATTAAAGCCATACCAATATTCTCAAATATAGCCTCTCAAATACACTTTGTTCACAAATACCTTCCTAAAAAACCAGAAAATCCTATGACTGTGTTTTCTTCGTAAACACTACTGAATGTTAAGCTAACGTTTTAGGAGAATCACTGTAATGTTATAATCGATTTCTGAACATACAGATAATTCGATTTTATAAAGAAAAAAGCAACTTCCCAATGCAACTTCAAAGACCTGTAAAGCCACAGCTGCAGAAAGAAGAATGACCCCAATTAACCTGTAAGCACTTGATTTCTCAAGGTGATGATACCAAAGCTACCAAATACCATCCACTCAAGGATTCAGAGACTGTACACTGCAACACACATTTCCAAACTAGCGACTTCTGCTGAAGCAAGAATGTTCCTGTCTGCAAACAGGAAAGTACTTTTCTCCTCCCCACCCACCATGTCACAAGCAGACTAATCCCAAAGCAGAAGCAGTATTTTTCAAAAATTTGTCCTGTAAAGGCATGTTCAGTAAGTGGATAACCTAATGCTTTACAGTAGAATTTTTTCTTCATAAAAAAACCCAAAACATAGAGGAAAAAACAAAAAATAGAGGAAGCAACAATACTGGAAGAACCACTACCCAAAATGGGCCTTTAGCCCAGCCTTTTTCTACATGACCTTTGAAACAAGTTTTAAATAATTTTACAGTCCAAGTACTTTCAACAGCAACTAACAGATATGTGACTTTTTTTTTGTAAGTTTGGGGGGAAGTACTGATTCCACCCAGTGACATACTGTGTATGTGTCAACAACAATTCTAAAACATTGTCTCTTGAAACTCCTAAACCTTAAAATGCCAGAAAAACAAGCAAACAAGTTCTTACAGGAAATGTTATTACAGAGCTCTATCTTTCAAACAGCTTAAAATAATCCTGCCTTTATTTTCCTTTCTGCAATTACTCAGCACTCAAAACAAATGAGCAGTTTTGCATGAACTGCATCTCCAGATTGTGCTAATTCAGGTAGAAACGACTGTGAATCAGTAGGCTCAATCTCTGTGCTTTGACATTAAGACACCAAGTCACACATCAAACCACACAATTCCTTCACTATAAATCATCTTTGTGTGCTTTGGAAAATTTTTATATTTCTAAATCAGTACACCATTACAGTTTGAATAGTCCTTCGCCATGCCAATTTTCAATGGCAGCACAATCTGCCACAAGGATTAAAGGATTCTAAAACAAGATTAATCTTTCCTTAACATCAAGTCAGTTTTTCAACTGCTGAGTTCAGAGAGCTTTTTTTTTGATAATTTTTCCCCCAGTGTCATTTGAATTCATTCTCTTTGTGAATAGGAGATACAAAGGTTGATCATATAACCAAAGTATTTCATAATCACTTTTTTTTTTTTGAGAAAACCCTCCTCTAAAAGAATTACAACCATCATATTTATGACAGACACTTCAGTTCAGACATTTTCTATTCGCTGTGAAAATAGCAGGCTTCATTATTTTAGGTAAAAGGGTGAGAAATATCAGAATTTCCTCTTTGGAGTTCTTCACTGCTTCTTAAAAAAACACCTCTCCATATTTTAGCTGTATCACCTTTCTTAGAAACGCTCAAATGTACTCCTGCCTCTCTAAACACTGGTTAGAATAGACCTGAATGTTGCAAGATGCTCTTAAGAGAGTCATGTCAATTCGCTCCATATTTAAGAAGAAACTAGTGTTTTGGGAGAGCTTCTCATCAGATTATTCAGTCTCACTACAATAAAAATACTAGTTTCACTCTAGTATTTGTATGATTGATTGAAAACCTAAAAATCCTAAGTTTTGTGTTTAAAAGATTAAAGAAAAATATTAATTTCAATCTGTGTAGTGCCTGTAGATATAGCCCAGTACTGCAAAACTGAAACAGAATAGTTGGAGGGAAGTCATTTTAAGAACGTCACCTTTTTTAAGCAAAAAGCCTTATAAAATAAATCCAGAACTGAGAGCTGCCAAGACATCAGAGCTGACTTTGGAGGAATTTTTCACTACACTATTGCCACATTCACTCCATGAATACTGCTGCCAGCTAGAATCTACTGTACCAAAGTGCCCATTTCAAACAGAGTTGATACCTCAGACTAACACCTGCAAATATTAACAAAGAGATTGCCTTTCCCTCTTTCTGGTCTCCTATTTCTTAAATATCACCATCAACCATAGCAAGACTCGGGGAAGAAAAAAAACCACTATAGAGCTATAGTACAGACACTGCTTGTTTCAAAAGGAATAATGTGCAGCCTGCCTGTTGTATGAAGAAAGCACTTTTTCTACTAGAAGACCCTGTGAAAATAACTGTATGCAATAGATGAAAGGACAAGTAAATGAGTCCAAACAAGAACCAATGCAGCCACACCAAGAAACAGAACAAACTTTAGACCACCACTACTACAAAGAAAATAATACTGCATTTTTTAATACTGCATTTTAATCTAGTGAGAGGTGTCCCTGCCCATGGCAGGGAGGTTGGAACTTGATGATCTTTAAGGTCCCTTCCAACTCTAACCATTCTATGATTCTATGATTTTAAGTCCCTGATTCCATAGACAGATGAGAAATTTGGGCAGAAGAGTGTCAGCTGATGTTTCACACCCCTAACTCAGGAGGGTTGTGGGGGTCTGTGGTGTGCTATCAGAAGTGTAAGTGTCAGTCACCAAGCACTGCAGACAATACTTCCAGCTGTGACACCCACCCAGGAACAGCTCTATCCACCTAAATTCTATTCCTCCTAAGCCTACATCAATCTCAATGGAGCAGACTCAGTACTTGCACTAAGAACAGACTTAAGCAAGAGCACATTAAGTGCCAGGTTATTTATAAAATATATTTTTATGATCTGTATTTGTGGAAAGCTAAACTGATTCTTACAATGCAGTAGCCTTTTCTCCAGTTCTATTTCTACTAGCGTAAGGAAATGTTTTATAGCAACAGAACTTGCACACACACTGTTACATTATATTATAAAGCATATTGTATTTCAATGAAGAAACAGCTGTCTATTCTATTAGGAAAAAATGG
This sequence comes from Chionis minor, assembly GCA_013398295.1. NCBI lineage: Eukaryota > Metazoa > Chordata > Aves > Charadriiformes > Chionidae > Chionis > Chionis minor. The sequence continues at coordinate 1,228,060 of VZSF01004659.1, read as the reverse complement.
CTTAGGAGAAGTACATTTGCTATGCATTTTAAAAATTAGGTAATACTACATTCTTTGCACCCACATAGTCTCCATTATAGGCTAGTGTTTATATGTAGGAAAAAGAAAGAAAAAAACACACACTAAGACTCCTTTTATCAGCAGTTGCAAACATTACCGTGGAAAGATTAGACTTCAGACACGTACCAGCATTTTACAATGGGTAGAGAATACTTTCACGTGCAAGAGAATCAGAATAGGCTTCTGTAATAACTCTTCTCCCTTCTTCTGTACTCCCTCTCAAATGTTTTCGCTCCGTATACTTTATAAGGTCAAAAAACCACCCACGACTTCAATAAGTGAACACAAATTAAAAAAAACCCGAAGACATTCATAGAAGCAGAGGGAACTCCATCTTGAAAACACGGCAGCACAAGCAGCTCAATGCTAAATTAGTAAATAGTCTGCTTTCCTCAAACTCCAAAGCTCAACGTGGAAAGCAAATTCATAAAGCAAGTGTTATTAAAACACAGATTTAAGAATCAATGGGAATTGGCAATTAAATATTAAATCTGCTGTCACCCTGCCAAAGGGTCCAGTCTGGACAGAAACACTCCTTCGATCTTGTACAAGCAGGAAGCATTCCTGTCTTGAAGAGTTTGCAGTGTAAAAATACCCAGTTATAACCTCTTCTTCCAGATAGATTCCAATTACAAAGTACTAGTAATGTACTATAATAGCATGAACAGTTTACAGCATCCAAAGATAACATTCAAATGGAGAGCATTGACAGGAGAACTATTAAGAGACACTTAATCATGGAAACAAAGGCATTAACAAAGTCAAGATAAAGATCACAGAGTGATTTTTTGTATTTAAAACGGGGGTTCTGTTGTGCCTCTGCCCTTTTAATCATTCAGCATGCATTGGTCTATCAGTATTTGCTGCAATAAGAGCAGCAGAACTGCTGAACAGTGATCTATACAAAGCCTGAACACAGCACTAAAATCCTCAAAGCAGGTGCACTAGTGTATCCTAGGGAGAAAAAAAGAGCTTACTCTACGCAGGATAGGCACAGGTAGCTGCTAGCAGGTCTCTTGTCATGACAAAGATGAGCCTTCACAGAGGAAGCAGCAGCCAGCTTACCAAAAGTATCCACATTAGCTAAATAGAAGAAGGAAAGCCACCCACCACGTACAGCAGAAGTTTGCAGAGCTCAAAACCAGGATAAGCTCAGCAGTAATTCCAGACATAGCATCACTTGACTGGAAATGCATAAAAATAGGCAGTATTCAGTAACTTCCATTTCTACTCAGCTGGACTAAGACACTAAAGAGTTGGCTAACCTTCCAGGCTGTCTACCATACCAGCTGCACTTGTTTGATAGCATAAACTGACTGGTTCAAATTAAAATTACTATCTGAAAGACCAACTGGACTACCACACAGCCATATAGCACCATTATCCTTATATACATACCTTGCCATAGGCTCCTATACTCAGCTGAAGAGTTTGCTTGAACTAAGACTTCCAATATTGTTATCATAATTGTTTACTAATTAAACAGGTTACGCCTATTAGTTAAAGAGTTATGTCATCAGCTCATGGATTAAGCTGTACTGTGTGCACTTCTCCTGGGCCAGGAGGCTCTAGAGAGGAAAAAGAACCTATCTTGACAAGGAACTCATATGCCATACAGAAAGGATGGAAAGGAAGACGTGACTCTTAACTCTTACTGAAATCTCAAACACTGCGGACAATAAAACTTTACCACACCATTGGCTACTTGTAGATGCATGTAAACTCTGTAGTATGTAAGTCACTACATAGAAGTACAAAGCTAGGTTCTTCAACTATAAAACAAAGTTTACAAAACAAGATCTTAACTTTCCTTCCTCAAACTATTTCTCATGCTTAAGGAAGCATAGCTGGCCATATAGCTACTAGTCTGAGGACAAGGTTTGTGTAAGAAGCTCAGTAAGTTCCCATCTCCTGAATGGCAAAGACCACCACATGCTAATTCATTCCCTTACAGAGGGACAGGAAGACCCTGATTGGCCTTTGGTCACCAAGACAGCTCCTTCCCAGGGCTGCTACTTTCATGCGAATTCCCTTTGCAGTATGCTCTCCCTCCAAAGGAATGACTTTAACACCTCGCATCCTATGCAACAGAACAACACAAGTCTCGATTTACATCCCATTGGGTTCCCCCCCCCACTTCATGTGCGCTTGTACTCAGTCTCCACATTTTTGTCATTAGTTCATAAGCAGCACCTTTAGATGAAGGTCAAGAAAAAACCCCAAACCACCAGTATTTAAAGTTATAAACAAAAAAATGCATTAGCCACTGCATTGTCCAATTCCAAAGTAAACAGACACATTAGTGCTCAATGTAAACAAGCTAAAAAAAAAAAGCCTACAGCATTTCTGCACGGAGTACCCACCTTTGATGACAGTCAAACTTAACAGACACTGTTCATAATACACCTAGGATCACCAAGTCAGACTGCGTATATACACCTGCCCTTTCTGAATGAGTTCTCAGTACTTAAAAGGCTGGTATTTCTATTTTTCAATGAGAAACGAAAAGCTACTAGCTCAAATGACACAGTACAACAGTATGGCACTTTCAGATGTTCTCAACACTCCGTATTATTTTTTTCTGAGTTTATATCAAAATGAACATGTGTTTGCTATTATATACAAAACACAAAGCACCCAAACATGAACATATCCTTTAGATGCAGCTCAGATTCACCATTTCCCACGTGATTTAGGAACATCTTTATCCAAAGCTGCTTTTGGATAAGCAGTACTTCACATGCTTACAGATAAGAGAAACAAAACCCATCAAGAAGTAGTGAGACTAGTTCCTCCTCCAGAAGGAAACCTCCACCTCTAACCTCATTTTCTTAGCTAGGGAAAGTCTCCTCAGAGCAGCACAAAGTCACTTTGACCAAAAAAAAAAAAAAGGGGGGGGCGGGCAGGAGGATGTGCCTTTTCAGCTTTTTCCTTGAAGTACACTACAGCTGTCACCTCCAGCAGCTTTCTTGGATCATATATCAGACACAAACCAATACAGAAACAGACTAGGATGAACCTGACATCATACTCTCCTTTTCAACATCCCACCAAGGAATTTCATAAATCATTTTCTGTTATTTACAAAGTAACAGTAAACTCTTTCCAAGGAATTTGCAAGAATGAGAAACAGCGTAAGCAAGGTTGCCAGACTGGCCCTTCCCCAATAATTTGGTTTGACTGTGGATTTCCACAGCCTGAAAGAGGCCTTTCAGGGGTTTGTCACACATTCAACACCCAATCTGTCACTCAACAAAATTAACAAGTACCCTCTTTGGTTGTCTGAAGCATGACACCTGACAAAGAACAAACAGCCTGCTAAACTTTTAGGTACAGGTCAAATGCCAGTGATCATCAGAAAATTTCAATATGAATGTTTTACCATTTCCCAGAAAACATCCTGGGAATTAAAAAGGCAAAAAAACAAACCACCACACACCACAACCAAGAACTGTTTCAGGCAACACTAACAACAACAAAAAAAGTTACACTTCTGCCTTCTGATATTTGAAACCCGTCATTCACAGTAAGTGCTCCATTGCTCAGTATCTATCAACAGGTTTCAGATTAGCTAGACTTCTGTTCTCTATGACCAGCAATATCTACACATTCAGGTTAAAATCTGTTTGATGAAGTCATGCTGTGAGATATGGGAATACTGGACATGAGGGGCTTGTGTTGTGCAGCTTGATGATACTGAACAGGCACTGGGATAAGTGTTACTGAAAGAGTGTGCTGGGGAATGTTTTACTGTGTAACTACATAGTGAGGTAAGTGCTGAGGGGACAGATGGTTAAGGTGAGTGGTTTTGATACGCAGCCTATTGAAAATATCCAAAAGCTAACACAGCAGCTATGAAGTCAGTGGGCTGACATTAGTCCTCCCCACATTACTCAGTCTGAGGCTTCTCCAATAAGCAATTCAGAGATTTAGCTGACCTTCAAAGAAACACTCTTCTGTGTAGAAAAGGAAAACTAAGATCTAGATGTGGCCTTAAAATCGAGTCTGGAATAACACTACACTTATCCAACTCAGGCCAACAGTCCTCTTGTGATAAAGTTGTGTTCAGTCAACTGCCTAGCCAGGACAGGCTGATGCTGCATTTACCAAAGCCATCGTGTGTCCAAGTATAAGTTTCTTGTACTTTTACAACAAAGAAAAGGTTAAGGGGACATGATCTGTATATAAACCCCTCTATTAAGACTTAAGTGTATACAGGTAGTATGAAGGAAGCCTTAGTATGTATATAAAAAAATACTTTCTAAGAACCCATCTTCCAATTTTTAAGTAAATGGCCTTCTCTAAGATAGGGGGAAAACTGGCCTAGGAATTGGTCTACAATCCTTCATTTATAAACAGGCTTATTTCTTATGTAGTACAGCATCACTAGAATTCAATGGATCTTGAAGACTACCCAGTAAGTTTTAAAGCCACTTAATTCAATGCTAGACCTCTCCTTCAAAGCCCCTACCTTTTCTCCTCCCCACACTACTAACAGCCTACTATATCAGTCTGTAATTCAGAGTTCATTGAAAGCAGCTAAAGGAATGTAAGACTCTAAAAAGGCAGCTTTATTCAAGACACCTGTGTTACAATATGACCTTCAGTAATCAGTAAATTTGACCCTTTCCTCTGCAAAAATAAGAATTCATCTGTGCAAACACCAGACACAACAGGACAACTCCTCCAACAAACTAGGCCCAAGGGGCACACTACATTTGCCTGTTTCACATTTAGCGTGCATCCGCACTCACTTGCTGCTCACCCTCCAAAGTGGACTGTAAACCCACCGCAGAACAGAAACAGCGCTGAATAGCATCGAGGTACGTACAGCACAGTAGCAGGGAAAACAAGACAATGGTAAAGATACTAGAAAAAAGGAGACACCAAAAACAGAGTACAGCAGTTTGGGACCATACTATTTTTCATAATTACAAACGGTACCTCTCGGTGAAAACAGACTTCTTATTCATGCCTTGGTGTGCCTAAGTAATCTAAATATACTTGATTCAGTCTTCATTCATCTCCATTACCTACATTTGTCTTCAACACCTCCAGCTGGCCTAGAAGCTTACTAACAGACAGACTTCTACAGAGTCCCTAAAGTTTCTAGGAGAGAATGCTAGCATATCTCAGACTAGAGATACAGGAACCCAAAGCCTTGATTTGCCTGCATCAACAAACTGTATAGATATTGAGACGAGATCAAAGCAGTGCTTTATCAGAACAGTCAGCTGTACAAAGAGGCCAAACCTGCATGGAGTCAAAACATCAAGTTTGTTTTGCTACTCCACACTTTCTAGGGACAGCACACTGGCATCGACTGCAAAGCCTTTGTGTCATCAGTGAGGGGTTTTTTTAATATATATTTACAACAGAACTCAGTATCAAATATTATAAACTGGAGCAAACCTGCTACACAGAAGGAATCTATGTAAGATCAGCTATAAGTTGTGCAGCGGTTCTTTGATCTATCCTTGCATCCAGCAGCAGGCTTCTTTCCATCAGTAACACTGCCCCTTTTCCAAGTTTTTCTAGATCCGAATTCTTCAGTGAACAGAAGCCATCAGGGTTACTTTGATTAGTGGCAGTTACACCACATCCTCATTTATTATAATAACAGCATCCCACCTTCTCCACAACTCTAGACCTACCAGCAGCAATAGTAGGAGCAAAGACAGGAAGAGTTAAGGACAAGGACACTTCTACTGAAGTTCTTAGCAAACATGCGAGTCCTCTGAAAGTCACTTTTTCTTCTTAATGTACCTTGATTTCACGATCCCTTAACCAGTCAACTTACTCCCCTCAACCTACCAGAAGTCAGAACAGATAACTAAGTTTACCAGAGAATACAAATACCCACAAGAACTTTAAAGGTGTAAGGAATATGCGCCTCATGATTACTATGGATTCCGTGCTTTTCCACAGCACTGGAACAGCACTTGCTTAATTTACTTGCCGAAGCTTTTTCTTAAGTGACCAAACAACTTTCTCAAACAGCAGCTCTGACCTGTTCACATGGCCCTACTATTTCTGAAGCACAAGTCTAGAAGCATGACAGGGATCAGTTTGGTATGACTCAAGCACTCCTGCCAGCTTAGCTGGGTAAGCAATCAAGCCGGAGTTTTGCAACCTACTACTCCCAGATGAAACACAGACTTCAACAGGAGTTAAATGTACATGAATTTTTAGAAACACAATTGGTTCCTAGGAATAAAAAGACTGCAGGCCTGATTCTCTTCTCATACTGGATTATTTCAAGATTGTGAAACAGTGCATTGAGGCTCCTACAATGCTTAAATTTAAGTCCTTGGGTATCGTGGGCTCTTCCTTAAAAATATTTCCACTGCATCCATTATCGCTGTATGCACCTGTCCTAAGCAGAAACAAACCGGCATTGAACTTGAAGAACACTATTAGAGTTGGCAGAGGTTCTTAACAGAACAAACACAAGTTTGCTTTTTGCTTTCCCACTCCTTTCTAGTCTGCAATACATTACAAACATGGAAAAGTTGCAACCAGATCTGCTTTCAGATCCTAGAGCGCCCCTAATTTTCTCACATCAGAAACCGAATTTTGAGAAAACTATCATGCACTATGGAATGGAGTGCAAGCTTTTGACTAGTTTTTGAAAGCTAGTGTAAACAGATCTTGTCAGAGCTCTTCTGCATCCCTAATCATGCTAGAGCTCTTCCGCACCTCTGACTTTGCTCCCCAGCCAAGTAATTTTAGTTCCAATATCTCTCTACTTACTGTTGAAGGCTATGCTTTTTTGTGAAGTAATGTTGAAAAAATGTCATTGTAAGAATATCTATAGTCATTGCATATGAAAGTTTCATGCTTGCCTGCAAACAGCGGTACATTTAAGGTATGAATGCCAAGTTAGTTCTAAATATTCTGAACAAAGTATCAAACACCGTTATCTCCTTAAAACACAGACATTCTCAAATTGCATCATTTTTATTTTAAATACCTATGAGCAATTTTCATATCAATACTTTATACTACAGATCTGCTGCAAAGATAAATAGCATTTATTAACTTCTAGGAAGGATTTGAAGTTATCAGCTAAGAATGAACTATTTTGCACTATGTGTAATTATTTGGACTTTCCTGGGTACAAGTCTCAGCCAAATTTGTGCCTCATTTTTAAGAGTTATTTCTGATATACCATAAGGAAGACTAGAGTTTTAAAATATCAAGAATACTAAAGAAATTTAACTATTCTGCCTGGCTTGTAGCCCAAGGTTTTTTCGATCTACTGATCTTGATCTAAAACTCAACAAACCACAGAAGATCAGCTACAAGAGTTTAGTCTTTAAGATAACATCAGGATTTTCTTTTGTATCACCTAGAAGAGAAATAATGGCTAACTAGAGCCTAAAGCAATATACAGAAAGCGAAAGCAGAGCTATATGCTAACATATCAATAGAAGAAGCTGTTATATTGTCAAATACAAGTTAGAGTATCACTTGCAAAGTGCAAGTAATGTTAATAGCCACACAACACAGGAACTCTCCAAATCTTTTAATTTTGCCTCCTCCCTTAACTATCTTCTACAAATATTTCTCATCCTAAATCTGTGTTCTTCCATTGAAGCCAACACTGTCAAGACAGATTCTTCTGAGAAGGCAATCTTAGAAGGCAAGTAGATTTGTAACAGTTATCTGTGAAATACCACAGCACTTCAATAACTTGCAGGCCTATAACAGTCATCTTGTCTTTTATACAGCAAGTCTAACTTTTTATGCAAGGTATTTAATTGTTAAGATTTCATAAAAGTTTTAACGCCTAAGAGATTTAGAAGTCGAGAACAAAGGAACAACAATGGAATAAAATTAAACTCTTAGAATTGTGATTTGCATAAGCTTCCACTTGCAATATATGCAATGGCTAAGTCTCCCTGAATTAGCATTTAAAAAACACAAGTTGTAGCAAATACAGTAAGGATTATCCTTCTAGTAGTTGTTTTGTAACAAGTATCATAGACCAAAATTACTAGCAAGAGATGTCACTTTCAAAAGCCTCTCCTAATAAGAACATAAGATACTAAATGAGACCTACCTGAAAGTTTCAAGATTAATTTTTTTTCTATGTGTTGCTACATCAACTACTCCCCAGGTAAAGTACTGGAGCAGAAACAGTGAGAGTACCTTAAATGTAAACTGTTTCAGATTACAACCTTAAACAACACCTGTACTAGTGCCCTCATCTTTCAGAAAGAAAATCAGACCTGAAAGCAACCTCTATTAATCTGATACCATTATCGACTTTCCATGAAAAATAACTTTAGAACTAACTCCCAGGAGCAGCCACCTGAGGTGCTCATAGTAACATCCCAAAACCAAACCAAACAAGTTGGAAGAAATACCCAACTCTCCAGTGTCTGAAAAACCCTAGGAAGTAGACAAAAGTCAAATCCACCATCTTTCTGACAAAATACTATGCTGGCTTGGCAAGAAATTGACACAGTTCCATGGTATTTTCAAAACGGGTGCAAGCAAGCACCCTTTACAGCAAGAGCCACATGAATGAGGTTACTAGCACCAAGCCCAAACTAATGTTTTCACATACAACACTGTCAGAGAGAGCAAGCACAATATGCTCGTATACATTAGTTGGTCTTTTATGTAAGCTTAAAGAGTAGTTTAATTTCAGTGCTTTAAGATGCTTTAGGAAAAGTTCCATAGATACTTATCTGCATTTTAGACAGCTAAGTGCATAAAAGCCTTACCTCAAGCGACTACATATGTAGGTTAGATTCAGAAGAATTAGCCCAATTCTGATTTGTCTTTGAACATTTTATGCCACGTGTGTGGAAAAACTAAAGCACTTCATAACTATTTTAGAGCTCTGAATAAGAAATCATTTGAACATTACGCATGGTATAGGTGACAATCCTCTTCTGAAGTTTTCTGTTTACTGCTTCTCATCTATACTATTTTACCTGGCCTAAATTCAACCCCAACACCTAGTTTTATGCCTCCCCCATTACACACACTTCCTACGTTCTCAGATTACACCCTGACAAACATTGTAAGTGCTGATATTGGGTGTATTTAGTGATAAATACTTTTCAATGTCACACACACAATATCACTTTATTTTGACTGAATTTCATTTTAGGTAACGACAATTAAGACAACCAACATTAAGCTCATTGTGCAGCATTTCCTGCAAAGTTAAAACAAGAAGCCACTCAAGTATACCAACAACTTCCTTTTTTGTTTTCTCACAGTAACTAAGATAATTATGGACATGGGTATAATGCAACTCCACTGAGTCCTAAAACTTTGTGATAATAATTTGCAGGTGAAAATAATTAAGTTTTTCTACAATCAAATCACTCTCAGCCAAAAGAATCTTACCTACAGCCATCTAAAAGACAGACAAAACCCAGTATCCAATCGCCTAACAGAAAGGTTGTTCCTTGAGATACACTATAATTTTTCAATAAAAATGCATGAATCAGTTCTGCTTCTATAACGAAAACAGTTAATAAGCTCACACAAGCATAAGAGCCAAAGGACTCACTCAGATGATGTTAAGGGAAGCATCTAATAGATGACAGGTTTCTTTCCCTTCCCAATAGCAGTCAGTCTTTAGTGGCCCGTCTTGTCTGTTCTTGCCTGTTCTACAGACCTACCATATTTTCATTGCATATGCCCATTTGAGAAGCAAGAAGTTAGGGAGCACGTGGTGAGCATACGGGCAAGGTAACTCCCTGCTCATTCCTGCATTACTTAAAAGAAGCGGCATTCTCCTCTTCCGATCAAAGGCGCTAGCCACAAAATCTACTGTTTGTTTCTTCCAATGCACCTTGTTCCGCAGTTCCCATTTGTTAAGTTGCAAAGCCTGAGGCTGCAAGGAAGGAGGACAGATGAAATGTGAATGCCACTGCCAGAACAATTCTTCAGGAAAGCCACTTTCAAGCATTCCACTGAAAAGATAATGAATAGGAACAGGCCAAGAAGTGGCTTAACTGAACTACCAAGCAACACTGGGCTCCCAGACCCTTGGCTGGGCAGCCCAACCTAAGCAAAAGGGCAGAGGACAACAATTTTCCCTGTAGATCAGTTCCAGCCAGGTTAACTTTTTAAGAGCAATATACTCAACACAGTGATCCCACATGCTCTATAGGAAAGTTCACACATTCAAAACAAAGTTTCCTTCCAAGATAAAAAGTTCAGAGTGGATTTCTTTTCACAGTATTATTATCTGCACAGCTAAGAGATTCAGCTTTATCAGTCAGCAAGGCAGGTGAGTTTTAACTCGCTCAGAATGTTTGCCCCAGTAGGCTGATAGGCCTTCTCCCCTGTTAAAATCATCAGATTTCAAGACTAGGAAAAAAAAAAGCATCTAATACATGTCAGTAGAATTACACAGCTTATCAGTATATAAGGAAATTTACATATGTCTCTAGCAGTTATGGCCAGAAGTTAACCGCAGAATATAAGTGACCCTAACAGTCATGCTATACTGTATCTAATTTTAGCCCACCTGCATATGTTCGCTGCCTTCTCAAACAAGACTGAACAGTAGTTAAGAGCCACGTGGACAGCAATGAAACCATTGCAAATGCTTAAGTCTTTGCTGCTACTGTCCTTCCTAAACACTAAATCCTTTACTCCTCCCACCAAAGAGTGCAAAACAGAATTAACAACTGTTCTGCTACCATAATGTAATGAAGAGCATTCAAAAGGGAGGGGGGGAAAAAAAAAACCCAGAAAAAAACGCCAGCCCACACTGCTATTTCTGCCCTGTAACATCTAGCAGATCCCAATCTAATAGTGGGATCACTCCTTACAAGGCACTGTATACATGCCTACACAAGTATATAAATCCTCTACTATCTATACAAAGAAACACATGCATGTGCAGACACCCCACATGCCTTCCTCAGTCACTTCAAGAAAAATGCAAGTTCCCAAGGACCTTCTAATGCTCTCACATCCCAAAACTAGGTTTTTTGCATTATTTTTCATTGCTCCCAATGAGCTATTAAGACAGCAACTGCACAACTTTTCTTTCTGATGTTAGAATCTCCACTGTCTGTTTCAGAACAGCCAAGAATTGAATTAGCATGAATCACCACCCTTAGGTGGTACATTTCCATTTTTGTATGCTTTGTGAATAGAAAATGGTAGTTTCTAAATCCAATCCAAGAAGCCACTTTTGCATAATAAAGAAACTCACAAGTAATTCGGGATTAAAGAAAAAGAATGCTCTGAAATTCAAACTAAAGCACAACATTATTTCGTGTACAAACATACTCTCAACTAAATTTAAAGCAAAAGTACTTATGAGAAAACAGTACACAATAGATCCAGCATGCACTGCACAAAGTTTGTTGTAGTGCGCAACATCATCTCAACCCAGCATCCTTGTCAAGCCTCAGTACACATAAATGAAAATAACCTGCTTTATTACCAAACAACTACAGTTGAATCTTAGCCCCTGCAGGAATCCCAGGTATCCAAACATGCGTGATTACTTCTGTGAGATTAGCATAAAGCCTTACCTCGTCACTTTTCTGTTAACTATACATCTGCTACACTGCACAAAACACATAAAACTGCTGTGAAGAAAACATGCTAGAAAACAAGGTATCAACAGATTACAGCAGGTAATGACAGGATTTGAGTTTATCCTCCAATGTTTTGCAAACTTATCCCAGATTGCAAGGCATAATAACTTAAGGAAACACAGCCTCTCTGTGCTCCATCCTATATAGAAAGATTATGCCAAGGTGGAAGCTCAGTAACGGATGTCTGGGAAAGCAGAGGCGAATAACAGTTGTATATCCAGTTGCAGAAAGAAACTGCTCTTACCCTTCACCTAATACTTACTGTTGGCTCCCACATCCTCAGCTACTCCAGAGCCTCTCATTCTCAGGTATGTGAATCCCAGTATCAGAAAGAACAAGCATGCAGCAGTTAAGAGGAACATGGACAGGTAATGTGCACTGAAGCCTCCAGTGGTGGACACCTCCTCTCTTTTGAACTGTTGGAGAAGTTCCTCCTCGGGCTCTGCGAGATTCTTCTTGTAGGTGTTTTTCAGGTAGGTATGATTTGAACCCGTATGATTGGAGTGGTTGAGTCTAAGGGAGGAGGTGGTTCCACCCGGGGGAAGGCTATTAGTAGCTGAATAGATCCTGGATTCAACACTATAGCTACCAGCAGCACCGCTGAAAACATGATTATTGGTCGCTTTCCTAATGGTGCCTGGAGGGTCAGCGATTTTACTACTGTCCGCGTCCGCGAGCGGTGGTGGAGGCAACAATACTGGAGGGGATTTCTTAGATAGGCCCAGCCGGTATCTGGGGCTGGGAGGATTAGAGTCCAGATTTTCACATCCTCCTCCTCCTCCCTCCCCCCCCGCCGCCGCCTCCTCCTGATTTCTGCCCCTGTCTAGACTCCCGGCAGTAGCCGCCTCCGCCGCCGCCCTGTCATTCGTTACGACTACACCAGCACCACAGCCTCCGCCAGCCCTTTCTTGGCCCGTCTCCATCACGCCAGCGCCGGCTGCAGCGCATTTGCTTGTTATGAATGGAGCAGGAGACTTGCTGAGGCTCCGTCTGGGCCGGCGAACTGCAGACTCCTCCTTCGGTACCTGCTGCTTGGCCCTCGCCCCCGCCGCCGCCTCCTCCTCCTCCGAGTCGGAGTACTTGTCCCTGCTGCCGCCGTAGGAGAGCAGCCGGCTACCGTTCACGGTCCGGTTCTTCCATCGCTGCTGCTCGCTCTCCTCCTGCTCCTCCTCCTCTTCGTCGTCCTCCTCCCCTCCTTCCTCGGCGCCGTCCCCGGGCTCCCTCACAGCCGCCGGTCTCCTGGCCGCCGCCCCCCACCAGGCGTTGGGCTTCCGCCGGGCCGCCTCCTCCGGGGGGGAGCTGTTACTCACGCCGCAGGCGCCGTGGGGGGCGGCAGGCCTGAGGCCGCGGAAGAGGGGTGAAGCCCGCTCCCTCCTGCTGCCGCCGCCGCCGGCGCCGGCCTGGCTCCGGGGACTGGTTTCCACATCCGACTCGTCCGAGCTGAAGCCCAGCAGCACTTTGCCGCCCCCGGCAGAGGGTGCTGCGCGGCCCCGGCCGCTCCCGGCGGCAGCCCCGGGGAGGTAGGGGGACTCGGCGCCCACCAGCCGCGCGCCCACGCCCGGGGCCGCCCG
>VZSF01004659.1:1117965-1214640 GCA_013398295.1 Chionis minor | reverse complement strand
GGGGTTCTGAGGCGGCGGGGGGCGGGGGGTCGGAGGCGAGGAGGGCGCCGTGGAGCCGGCGGCGTTCCCGGAGCTCGGACCGAGCCGCGTACAGGGCACAAGCGTAGCTTCACAGCGGCCGAAAACGGCCCCGGGGGCCGGGTGCGCACCCTTCTTGGGCCCCTCCCGAGGTGCGAGCCACCCGTGCGCTGGGTGAACTCTCCTCTTCGAGAAGTTTGCCTGGTTGGAGCGACACAGGACCCGTTTCTTTTCTAACGCTCGGGAAAACCGTACTTTTAGGAGACTCTAGTGTCTCAATTTGCGAAAATATTTACAGCCAGCTATGGTGTGTGGATTTCAAGGTCTCAATGGTTTTGAGCTCGCCAGGTGCAGGGATGAGGAAGAGCGAGACTCGGGCACTTGTCCCAAGCTGGCCAACAGGATTATTTCACACCATGAATGTCACATTAAATATGAATTAGAAAACTTGTTGCAAAGTTCTCTCTCCTTTGATGCTGGCGATCCAGAGGACTTAACTGCCCCAGTGCTGGAAACCTGAGGCCTTCCCTTCTTCCCAAAGCCGTAGCATTCCCGGTGTCTGACGTTTGCTGTCCACTGCTGGGAATGCACAGCTTCCTACTGATATAGTTGGCCGAATATAATCCTTGTATAGTGTATATATGAGTATTGGGATCAATACTGGTTCCTTAGCATTAGTACTGTTAATTATCTAGTTCTGTCCAGTTAAATCTTGTTTATTTTTCAACCCCCAGGTTTCCTTGCTTTCTTCCTGATTCCCCATCCTGGGTGGGGAGGGGTCATTGGGTGAGAGAATAATTGTCTAAATGACAATAAATTGTTCGGGGTTTTTCAAACCATAACAGAAGTCCAGCATCAGGACCTCAGAAATGTGAGGAAACGGATCAAGGGTCACAGCGCGAATGATCTGGGAAGCTGCATCCTCAGTGCCGGTGGCTGAGCACCAACCTCATTAAGGTTGATGTTGTCTGGATGTATTTTGATCTTTTCTTTAGGAAAATACAGGCTTTCAAATACATTACAGTTCAAAATATCTGCCTAACTAGATTCAGAAATGTGTACTTGTCAAAATGATTGTCCCAATGTAAAGAGATGTCATACTGGCATTTCTCAGAGTGTGAGGTGTGTGCTGGCCCTTCTGCATGGCCCTTTGGCCACAGAACCTCACGTGGAAGCTTCAAAGTCTCCTGTCCTGCGTGTCTCTATCTGTCCAACCCAGATGACAAATCCCTGGGCTTTACCTACGCTTATCACATCATAAAGGCAGGAGGCTGAGTTTCTATTTTGACCTAACTCTGACTGGCCTTGTAGCACCATGTGCAGAAGCGGTCCAGAAACAAAATCCAACTGCAGGAACAGTTGTACGTTTCCCCCTCACAGTCTGCTGCGGTGAGGATAGTGTGGATGTGCCCTGCTCACGTCAAAACTGAAGTTGCTAATCTTGTTATCGAGGAACATTGGCAGAGCGTGAGTTAAGGTAGCTGTGACGCAGCTATGCGCTGAAGATCAAGCCAGCCTACAGAGCTACAGAGGTGACTTCAAGCCATCTTTCGTGATGATGATGAATGGTGATGATTAACTTCGGTACCCCACGCTCCATGTCTGACCAGCCACACCTGGGAACGCAGAACCTGTCCTGTTGCTCACCTAAGCCTGCTTTAACACAACTCTTGTGAGGCTGAGAAGCACTGGGCAAGGCGCTGTGTTACTGGTGCGCTCTACACGGCGTAGCTGGGCGCAGCCTGCTCCTTGTTTCCCTGGCACTGGAGCCATTTCACATACAGTGGTATCGTGCGTGCGCAGAACTCCAGCTGTAAGGAAGATCATATTTGACATGAACTCTGTTACACATTAAACCGCTAACATAAATGCACCTGCTCTGACCTACCTCCCAATCTATAGTAGCTAATTGATACCCCAAATGCCCTGAGAAATGCTCCTGATGTTCCACTCCTCCTCTTCCTCAGTGAGAAGCAACCCACACCTTCCACCAGCTATTCAGGATACATGTTTGAACCTGCCCTCCCCATGCTGAGACCTTACCTCCAGCTGCCTGTGACACTGGCCAAAACAAAAGCAGCCAGACCCACACCAGACACCGTTCTGACCAGCACATTTCTGGCTAGCGCCTGGGTGGGCACTTTCCTTGTATTAGAAGAAAGTATTCTGCCATACAAGAGCTGAAGATCCTGTGATCTTACCAAGGCAACTCATATGTTCTGTCTGTTTATTACAGCAAGGGCGTGAGTTAGTTTATCAGACTGTTTACTTAGCAGCGGGAGGGCAGTAAATACTATGAATTGTTAACAATTGAATCATCTCCTGCAAAACTATAGCACGTAGATACGCAGAACAGCTGACTGAAAAGTCTGCATATTCCAAGTCATGCTTTAAAACCTGTGTGCCAAAATATTTTGAAATGTTTCTAAAGTATGTCTTCGGGTTGATACTGAAGTAAGGATACTTCTGCTACCAATTCAAAATCTCCACATTTCTTTAATATTATACATTAGTATCAATAATATCAATGCCTCATGAGTATCACTACCTCCATGTAGTAAATTTTAAACTAGATACTGAAAGTAGATACTTTTTAAAAGGTAAATGTTGACTGCAGGGAATGTGGAGGCTGTTCTTCATCAGGAAAAAAACGGTGGTTGTCTTTTGAGTAAGACATTCTGATGTGTATTTGCCCTCTCATCCTTAAAGGATTGATGTTCTCAGGAAACTGCCAGTTCCTCGATTGTAGGAAAAGGTGTTCCTCTGGAAGTTAGCAACCATGCCTCTGTTGACCTCATTGGTACTACAATTTGAAGTTGTATCTTAATACCTCTTTTACCTTTCTTTCCCGATTCCAAATTTGTGTGATGTTTATGCATTTTTGTAAATTCTTAGAACCTATGAATGACAGTTACTTTTCTAGGGTTCATACGTCTCTCACTGCAACTTCCTCTAGCAACTAATGCAACCCAGTCTCTATACAACTCACTGCTGCATACCTGAAGCATTTAGAAATCATGAGTCACATCTAAAAGAAATACGATCCTCTTGTAAAACTAGCAATGTTGTGAATGTTTTTGATTTTGGAGCCTTAAGGTATGCTCGAATCATATTCACGTGCTCTTCGGAATGTGATGTTAATGAATCTGAATGTTAGCGAAGAGTAGGAATGTGCTTATCCTTTCTTTTTTTATAAAAGTGGAGATTGTCACACAATCGCAGGACTCCAGGAACTAGTACAGTTAGTCTTTAGACAGCATGCATTGGAAGAAATCACTCTTTACTATAAAACCAAACTGTATTACTCTAACGTCAAACATTTACTCTGGTTTATCCAGTTGTTTCAAATACTACATGATGAACATGAAATAACTTTCCGCTTATAAAACTGAATGGGCTTATTACTAAAAAAACTATTTTTTAAATATTACAGTTGCTGCCACTGTGCTAGTTCTGTGTGAAAAGACTCCCTCGCATATCCCTCTCAAGTTTTTATTTCACCTCCTTACAACTTCCATGCGAGTTTTTGTAACGAGAGCAAATCCGTCTTTGTTAAAGTTAACAGTGGTATAACAGTATTGATAAGTACCATCAGTTTATGTATTGACCATGCCATTCTGCGTGTGAGCCTGTGTGTTTTGCTGATATATCTTTTGCTGATATGTTTTTCTTGCCTGAGGGCATCCTAATAATGTTCAAAAGGCTTATGCTGTCTCTTGCCCTTGCATTGCTGCTTATTTGTGGCTAAGATGTGGGCACCCGTGTGGTATCTTAAAGCTCACACTTCCCATGTGGTGCTGGACTGTCTGCATATTGCAGCAGCATGAGCACAGTGTGCTAGATACCCTCGGTCCCACAAAGAGGCCGAGTGTTTCCAGATTACAGTTCTAGCCTAAGTGTCCCACAGCAGTTCCACAGCGTGTGATGACCTCCTGTGACTGCGGTTCTTGTCAGTAAAAGTGAACAATCTTAGTTCTGAGTCTGAGACTTCATAAGGCAACAGAAGCCCCTCCTGCAGTTAATACTTTGCCTTTTATATAACGCATGCCGATCCATAGAATAGCATGTTCTCAATTGGGTGTTCATCCCTGATCAGGTCGTATAATTCTTGACTCTGTTATGTCCATATTCCTGGTCGCTGGTCGTTTTATTGGGACTGTTGGAGGCATTACTGCTGAGTCTGTAGGTTGAAAAAAAATCCTCAAAGCAGAACTCAAAATCCTTAAGACTGGCTTAAAAAAACTGTACTTACTTAAAAAGGAGAGTTTATTTACCTATGAGCCTTTCACTAAAATCTGCTTTATGTGTTCAATTATTTTCTCAGGAACCAGAATGGCTAGGTATATTTATTTTAAAACCTGAACCCAAGCTGTCTGACTCCCCAGGAACTAAGCTTAAAGAAGAATGCCAGGTATTGGAAGATAAGAGATTTCACGACAAAGTGTGACAAAAAATAATAAGGAAAAAAAGTTTACAGGAAAACAAACAACAATAGAGAAAAGGACTTTAGAAATGAAACAAAGAAATAATAATAGCAGCAGAAAGCTGATGTGTATTATGGTTGAGACGCCCATCAGACGCCCTTTTATTCAGAAAGAATGGATAAATCTCGTAAGTAGGACAGCATCAAAATGTCACTCAGCTGTTGGTCCCTGAAACCTTCTTGCCCTGTTATCTTATGTCACAGAGTAATTGTTGCTAAAAGACTGCTGCATGCCGCAATAGAAAATTCTAAGTGGGTGACAAATCGGTTGTGTAATCCATTCTCTAAAGCCTTGCAGTAGATTACATCCAGAGTATTTTGTTTAAATTTGAAAAGGGAAAAGTAAAGCTGAGCTTGGTTGTCAGGCAGGGTATTTTTCATATTGGTTCACTACTCTTAACATACAGAAACTCTGGCTAGGTAAAACAAATATTTGCTACCCAGAATTGGTGGAGGTACTTCTATATATGTATAACACCCTACCAGCACAAGAGTGGCCAAAAGTGGTGGCAATACAGTATTCTGCCTTTGGAGCATCTACTTTCCGATTATTAAGTATCCTCTGCAAATATTTTCAAGGTCTAAGGAATGATATAAGCTAGAGATGCAACCTTAAGCTCAGTGGAATACTGCAAAGGGATCCTGTCTGTCTGAAACCAAAAGAACCCTGAAAACCTAGAGATGCCTGATTTCCTGCATTCCTGTACCTGTCTTATTTAAGGAAATACCTGCAAGCACCATGCAGGATGCAGACATGTTAAATATACTTACTGAGATTTTTTTGTGATGTCCTAAACAGCCTTTAATGTGGGTGTAGACATGGCACTCTAGCCTGGAACCTTGACAGTGTTCGGCAGTGACATGAAGAGCAGTGTAGCCGTAGCCACAAAGAGTTCACTGTTTACAGTTACATCCCTGACTTTGATCCAGGGCTAATGTCTTGAAAATTTAAGTTTACTTCATTCATCTAATAATGGTTAACATCATTCATGGAACAGAAAAAATGAAGTTTACATTTTACACTTTCATTTGAGACTAATTGCGTAATGCATTTCTTGTGCCACAAAGCTCTAATTTCAGTTTATTCAATGAATAAGCAGAGTATAAATACATACAAGAGACAAAAATAATCACATCAAAGAAGCTCAGAATAGGCTCGCCATTCAGCTTTCCATCCACGTCATTTGGGTGCTGCAAAGCATTAAATTCAGTGTGTTCCAAACAATTATTGCTATTACTATGTGTGCTTGTTTAGCACTTGGAGACCTGGCCTGTTTTCATTGCGCTCTGGTACCTGGCACTGTGCAAACACATGAGAAAATGTTCCCTGTCTGTTGAGTACACACTTGCTTCCATTACCTCCCACCTGAACTGCAGGCAGGATACATAAGCAGGAAAGCAGAACACCTTTGAAAATCCCGTGTTCCTCTGGAAAGCACTTGTACATCTCAGCAGCACAGGCTGCCACACACATCTCAGCCTCTCCTGCTCTCAGCTCCTCATTGAGTACTGAATCAATCCTTTTGTTGTGGGTACTCGGTGGTGTGGGCCTGGTGTTTTTAAAAGATTTCCTTAAGCTGTGCAATTTCAGCTGTCAATAACTCCACTCACATAGAAAATTTCTCCCTTAGAGGAAGGAATAACTTCCATAAGAACCACCCACAGACAATGGGAACGAAGTCCCACTGGCCCTGAGAACTACCATTTCCTACTCAAAGTACATGCCGCATTTCTAGAACTTCGTTTTCTCTCGTAAAAATTGAGTACGTTTCGGAAGTGTTCACAACAACTAATTTTTTGCCTGCAGGTAAGTTATCCACATCTCCATCTAAGGGCAGCTGGGTCCTATCTGAACCAAAGCTTCTGTGTCACACGTCGTCCCTTTGTACTTGGCACTGGTGAGGCCCCCACCTCGAATACTGTGTTCAGGTTTGGGCCCGTCACTACAAGAAAGACATTGAGGTGCTGGAGCGTGTCCAGAGAAGGGCAACGAAGCTGCTAAAGGGGTCTTGAGCACAAGTCTTATGAGGAGCAGCTGAGGGAACTGGGGTTGTTTAGCCTGGAGACAATGAGGCTGAGGGGAGACCTTACTGCTCTCTACAACTACCTGAAAGGAGGCTGTAGCAAGGTGGGGGTTGGTCTCTTCTCCCAAGTAACAAGTGATAGGATGAGAGGAAACAGCCTCAAGTTGCACCAGGAGAGGTTTAAGATGTACGTTAGGACATGGTTTGGTGGCGGACTTGGCAGTGTTAGGTTAACAGCTGGACTTGATGACCTTAAAGGTCTTTTCCAACCTAAATTATTCTATGATTCTATGATCTTGGGAGTGTGCACCATACACTCCAGTTGTCTGCCACGTGTAGATGACATTGTTGCACTCAGTTTCCCTCTGTGAGATTGATGCACTGAAAGTTTTCCTTCACCACTGTCTAGATGTCCTCCCCAAACTGCTAATGGCTTCTGTCTCATTGCTTTAACTTCTACTCTGTGAGGCAGGTCACGGCAGCAAGCCCAACAGTGAGCCACATTCATCCTTCAAAGGTGCTGAACTCAATATGCCTGATCACTCAGCAGGGAACTGCTGCTCCTAATGTTTGGGCAGTGCATGGCAGAGAGACCCAGAATTCCCCACTTTGAAAGGCATCTGAGGTGTCTGTCCTCCTCTCAGGAAAAGGTGGCTGTAACGCCAATATACATTCTCCCCCTACTACTCCTCTTAGGCTGACCCAAATGCAAGCAAAATGTTCTTCAGAGCCGGGCTCCTTTGTCAACACCGATGAGCATCTTGATTTGAGAATGGAGCTAGGCATATCAAGAAACTGTTGCCCTTCCCCCACAATAATGTCCTCTAGTTATGGGGCCTTTGTTCTTCAGTCTGTATGTTCATTACACACCAGAGAGCTGCCTCTCCTTTTCTATGTCAGACTTCATATGAAAGCTGGATCCTTCAAGTCCAGGATGTACCATGTAACATCCTGTCCAAAGACGATGTTTAATTTCTCATGCCAGAGATACATCTGACAAGCCACTCCTGGGTATTGTACCTGAACTGAAAAAAAAACGGCCTTCACCTTGCTGAACTTGCATTAGAACTGCAGTACTTTTACTGTAAACTGTTGGAGCGGCTCCAATATAACTTCTGGGAAAACCTCACAGCAGCAAAACCCTAGTCCTCTCTCTGCAGAGCCAGACAAGAGCAATGCTTTCTGCCAGCTCTCCAGCTCACCTCTTCATGCCTCTATGACTGGGCTTGGGCTAGAGTGGAACACCTCCATTTTCTGGCGGAAAAGAAGCATAAAAAGGAAAAAGAAAAAAACCACCAAACAGAAATGCAAAAAGGAGAAGACACAGTAGAAATAAGGGAAAGCGTATCGGAAAGAAGTAAGGAAAGTAAAAGGAATAGAAGAAAGGAGAAGGAACAGCAGAAAGTGTTAACACCAAAACACACAATAAATTTAGAGCCAAATACTGAAATGACTGCTTTGTCCCACATGAGGCTCTGTAGGACAGTGCAGAGGCGTTCTTACAAGGAATGCTAGAGGAAATATTTGGAAGAGCTTTATGTGCATATGGGGTGAGGTAGGCAGGGGAAAGAAGGTGTTTTTTTCAGCTATTCAGCCACGCTGCATAGGGAGCAGTAGGTGGAGGAGTGAAGTCTCCTCTCATCCGCACCATGACTTCATCTGGAGTGCAGACGGTTGTGCTCCAGATGTCTATGGAAAAGGAAAATAGCATTTGCAAAGCTGAAGAATCAGGGGCCCATAGCACGCGGGTTACGTACCCTCCGAGGAACAGAATAGAGGCTCCTCTAACTTACCACTTTCTATCACCTGTGGACACAGGTTTCTCCTGGCTAAAATTAGTCCTTGTGAAAACTTTCTGGAAAAAAAAACCACAGCAGGAAAAATAAAATATTACCTAACAATTTTTTTATTACCTAAAAAATAATTACCTGAATAAAAAATTGTCTGCTGCAAAGAACTGTGAGAAAGAATGAACCATCCATGTATATGGCCAGTGTACTAGTGGAGGGTTTTCAGCCCTTAAGTTGTGATTTTAAAAAAATTGCTTAAATTAAACATGCATTTCAGTGTTAGCATAATAAAGGACCCAAATGACTCACCTAAGATCATAAAGAAGTCTGTGGCAGAGCTGTAAACTGAGTTAATGTCATGAGGGCACCAGGCAGGAAATGAAGAGCCTTGTTCTTTGCTCTTGGCTCTGCCACTGACTTGCTGTGTGGCAAATCACTTCCTCTTCAGGTGACTCAGTTTCTCTCATGGCAAATAGAAATAATGATTCATCTTTGTAAAAGTCCTTTAAGAATGAAGACGGAAAATGTTATAGAAGAGCGAAGCAGGCATTCCATTCCAGTACTCTCTCCAGCCCATCCTTTGTCCTATTTTTGCTGGGGTTTTTTGCGGAATGAAGCCTTTGTTACTGTGAATGATATTTTGTTAGAGATAATAAAGCTGCAAATTATATAGCAAAAGCGTGTTAATGAATTAAATGCTGGATGACTTCTGCTATATGCTATAAACAAATAGAAGATGTGCTAAAAGAAAATTATCTGTGTTGCAGAGTTAGTCAGGCAAAAAATGAAATGGCAATTTGCTACCCAGTCTGGAGAAAAAAGCAGTATGTGACTAAGTAATTTAAAAAGTTGTCATGATATAAGCAGAAATAGGTTGGGCATATATTATTAGACTCTTAGAGGTTTACTGAAACAGGCACAGATAGAAGAAGTGAATGAGAATGCTTTAAATCAGAAAAGGAAGATTATAATTTTAAAGTCAGCAACCTGTTTGCAGCAGAAATGACAAAACATATAGCAGTTGAGGTAAGGTGCTAGGAGGAGACAAAAAGGAGTACAGGTCTTACTTTGTGGGTTGGTACCCAGGGAAACTGAATTAACTCTGCTACAAGCTTCAAGAAGTGAAATGGGGAAGATAGGCAAACCAAAGTTATCAAATGAGACTTTTGTAATGTCTTCCCTATCTCCCAAGCGTCCAAGTTCAGATGGACACTGTTGTGGGCAGTTGAGCAAGCGGCCATATGTTTCTTTGTTACCGGCCGAAGACAAACCACAACAGTCCGATTTTTGGAAATGCTAATCATTCACAAATCTAAATGAAATTAATTGAAAAACCATCTAGAAAAATATAGGAGAGAAACTTTTCCAGCTAAAAAAAATGTAATAGCCATTATTAATTACCTGAGTTAAAGTTTTTAATATCATACATGCACATTTGCAACCTAGCGTACACCTGTTATTTTTTATAACCATATGAAAATCTACAAACAGCCAATTAGCCAGATGTATCTTATACTGACCAGGATGGTACCTTCAGGTTAATGCTTAAATCCACATTTTACATAAGCAACTGAACATACATAATGTAAAAATGATGTTTGAATCTTATTTATAAAATGTTTTAAACCCTCCGGCATTGAGAATATTGTGTAGTCTCAGTAAAAAACCACATCCAATAGGTCTTAAGCATGATTTTGGTTTTGCTCTTACCCGGGCATGTTTTCCATGCTCCTTTATGGATCCTAAACTCAAGGACAACTCTGTGCCCATTCTTAGATACATCTGGACCTATTTTGATTGCCTGAAAGAATATAAGTATATGTAAGAAGCTGAACTGTTCCATGAAAACAGCAGTTGCTTCAATTGCTTCCATATATTTTGCACAATGCTGTGACATTTATTTTATATCACTGCCTTGTAATTTGGTTTTAGCTTTCTTTTGTAACATATCTTTGCTTTCCATGGCTTTTTTACTGACTTTCTGGAGCATTTCCTATTTAAATTATCATTTACTGAAGCCATGCCTTAGGACCTATTACTCCTTACTCCTTCCCTAGGAAATATTTTTCTATGCACAGTTCAGCATTTTTCACATTGTTTTACATCCTTCATAGTGACATTGTGTTGGCTGTGCAAGTTCCCTCATTCATTCTGTTAACTGTGGAAGGCTGGGCCCTTTTAAGTCTATCTGCAGTTGTCGTTAGGATTTTCTGAAGAACTCATGCCAGATTAAAGTCTCTAAATACATGTTGTAGATAATGTATACATTTTAACACTCTCGTTATCCATCTGTTGCTCTCAGAATTCATGTTTTACTTCCAATTTTTCCGTAATCTCACATTATTTCTTCTCCTTTTGACATCTGGTAATGCTGTAGTAGTGCAACTTACGTAATGAATGGATTGCTGAGGATACGAACAAATTCCAGATACTCCATCACTCCCTTCACTGCATCTCTTCCTTCTGTGGGTTTCTGTATTGGATTTATTTGTCTTAGCATACCCACTCTGGCTCGCCCGTTTGGTACTCGCTGTGGGGTACTCAGGACTACAGGAACGGTGCGATTCAAGAACATGCCGTGTGTAAAGGAGAACATGAACCTGTTAACAAACACGCCACGAGGCTGCTGGTCTCACTCTGCTTCAGGTGCTGCCTGTCTAGTTTGGAACCAAAAAGACTCTTCCTTGTTCTCTGCTGTCTTCCACTTGTGTAAAAACATTCCTGGCTCCTGGCTTGAACAAACTTCCATCTCCAGGAATTAACATGACAAAAAGAAACCCTGGTGTTGAGCTCTTAAGCAGTATAGTCCTTTTGTACGTCACTCAGGCACCCAATGTCACTACCTGCCATAGACACCACTCAGGCACCCGATGTCACTACCTGCCATAGACACGAACCCAGAAGTCCTCTGGAATGCCTGCTGCTTTCAGTAAAAAAGCAGCACCAGCCTTCTGCAGAGATTCAGAAGTCTCCTGTTTTCTCAGAACACCCTATTTTATTTGGATAATTTTCAGACGTGTCATTGAATAAATATGGAAGAACTATAAAGCAATTAAAAAGATTTGTGACTATTGTGTTTAGTGCCAGGCATGTCATACTCTCTTGCTGATTGGATCCCTTCATAGCTTTTGAACTTGCCAACACCCTGCCCTTCTACATCTGTTACTGCATTTCTTCTCTCAGCTTTTCTCCCTGCATGTTGAGGATTACAGCCCTTGGCATTCAGTTCCTCGGCTCCTTTACCCTTCGTTGCCAAAGGGACTGAAAAGCCTTTGCCCTCAGCCCAGATGTTTGGATTCTCCGTATCCTCTCCCACATGAAACCCACCTCTTAGCCTGCCCCATGCCGAGGCAGCTGAAAGCCAATGAAGATTTATTCCCTCATGTGCAAGACATTCGGCTTAGCAAGTGTTATAGGCGGTATAAGTTAGAAGACAAAAACTGCAACCTGAATGCCCAGGGAACAGAGAAATTAAAAATTCTATGGTAGAAAATAATTTGTTGGAGAAGGAATATTCCACAATTAGAGAATATAAGAGGCCCTAATTATAAGTTCATTATTTTCATAGTATAGTCTGCTGTTGTTTCAGGTCACCTTAGTGTTATTTTTTTCCTCTATCTAGCTTTATTTATAGCTCAATGTACATATTTCTAAATAGTGTTATTTTACACAGCTTCCCTCGTGTTGGGACGTGTTGTTACACCTTTGCCTACTTCCTGTGCAAGCAGAACTGCCACATGTCGTATCTTCTGTCAGCACGTGGATTTTGAATGGAGCTCCAACAAAGCATTCCTCCCAGGTTTGCCCATGTGTATGCTCCCATCTCTCTGGCTGCATGGTAAGGAAAGCAGTAAAACTGAGAAATTCAAGGGGTTTTGCTGCAAGCAGAACAGTAACTGTATTCCCTTTTCTGTAAAAACGTGGCCAATAGACTGTGTTTAAAAAAAAAAAAATAGTGACAGGAAGAAAAGAGCTCCCCACAGTGTCATACTTCTGATGCCACCTAAAATTCACACATGTGAAATGCAGGGTCCAGGTGGTCCCGCTCCGAACATGACATGCTCAATGTTCTGTCGAATATCTGGGTGCTGTCGGGAGAGCTGTGTGGTACGGCGGCACGAGGGGCTGGGGCGATGCCTCAGCAGCGGCTCCGCAGTCATTCCAGGAAGAGGGGGTGTCAAAGATATATAATGAGACAAGAATTCTGGCCCTGTTAGGTCAACGGCAGTTTTACCACTGCCTTTATTTAGGCTACGATGGCGTCCCATGTGCCTGACTCATATTGTACCGAAACTCTGAACCGACTATCAGGATCCCTGCCCTGCCCACCCTTGCTCTTCTGTTCCCTTGCCAGTTCTAGCGTGGGGAGGGTTTGAAGCAGGCGACGAATGGGGCCGTCCTCCCCTTTCTTTAGCACTGTTCAAAGTATTGCGTAGCTTCACATACAGCACGTCTGGATCCCGCTCTGCATCGTGTACAAAGGCAGCAGGAGAACGTGGTTGAATGGCTGCACTTCAAAAATCACATGATTTTTGGATTATTTTGTTCTCCCATGCAGTTTGATGCCAGAGGGGAACATATGGCTCAAAGTGATCTTTTTTCCACTTTACAATTCACATATCCTTTACCATATGCAAGGCATTATTTCATGCTATGGCATCTATAATCCCTCCCATGTCTATTCTTCCCTACCACAGGATGGATGGTATACATTTTGTCTTTCTGCTCCTAACGCACTGTCACTCTGATGGTCTTTTCAGACGTTGGCTCTAGTTTTCCAAGGATGTTCCTAAAAGGTTGTAATGTGCTTTTTGGTTATTTCCCTGAGAAATTGTAGGGATATCTTTAGTTTTAACTTTGATTCTGTAAGCACTTAAAGCTTTCTTGCTAGGCAAGTCACAGACCACTTGATCAGTTATCAAAGAAGCTTGCATGATCCCATAGTCGCAGAATTTGAGCTTCTAATCTCCAGTGTATGACACAGGCATCAAAGGTTTTGTGGGCAGCCACATTCAGCAACAAAACATACAGCTGTCATATATTTCCTGCCTTTTCAGTGAGCAATATTTACCCAATAGATAGAGATGTTAAACTCTCTGAAGCTGATGTTGCAGGTAAATGACTTTCATACAAAAGATTGCTTCCTTTGGTACAATACAAGAATAAGTTTGTAAAGGATGAATTTCTGTCAGCTGTTATTCATGTTCTGTGTCATTTCTAAAGTAGAAACTTAATTGCATCTACTCTTCTCTCCTTCTTCCCTTTTATTTTTTACTTTGCTAAGAACTTCTAGGTTTCTTTCTAAAACCACACTAAATTCAGTGTTGTTTAGCATAAAACAACATCCTCTATAATGGAAAAAAATGAATCCCAGTACTTCTTCATAAGATCTGAGAAGATTTGTCCCAAACAGACATAAGCAACTGAGACTGTTGAAAAAGAGCTAAAAGACAAGTAGTTTATGCAGAAACAGGACAATGAACAATACTGGCAATCTCAGAGGGTCCTCAATCTAACGGAGACTGGATTACTACAGTTTGCATCTTGTGACTGATCAATTTTCTCTCTCAGAAAGTGTAATCTTTGGCTGAAGTTTCCCCTGTGTTTGGGAACATCTGAGGAGAAGGTTTCTTTTCCATGTCATTCTCATACACGTAATAATGCATGAGGACAGACAGCACTTTTGTCACAGACAGGACATTTAGGGGGTGCCTCTTTTTTCTGCTCTACTACTAACTAGTTGCAATAAGATGTTAAACACTCTTTGAAACCTATACTTACCTGTCAAAAGTCAACCAATACGTTCACAGACATTGTAATTGCATAGATGTTGTTTCCGTAGGACACCACGCTAAAAAATAAAACAATGCTCTCAAGAAAAATCAACGGAATCCTGCCAACAGTACTTGCCGATGTATCTCTGAGTGGAGTGTGGCAAAGGCAGCAGGTAACCAGAGAAGGGGAAAAAGAACGACCAAGAACATGGACGAGATCTGATCTAAAGAGAAAGCAAGGATGTGCGCTGTAGGGAAGGGACGTGCAACTCGAGTCATAATAATATTCAGAGCACCACGTTGTGAAGAGCAGAAGGGTAAGTTTTCCTTAGTCTGCAAAACAAGAGAACGCTCATGAAAAAGAGGGCGATTCAAAACAGGGAGATTTCCATTCACTCCCAGAACAGCCAGTTAGACTCTGGAATTCGTTGTGTCTGAGAATAGGCTAAAACCAGTGACTGAAACAGCCTGTCAGCTTCCTGGCATCTTCCAGTGCTTCCCAAAGGTGAGACCTCTTGGTGGCCCAGTCTGTGCTGTGGGACGGCATCTTGGCACTCCACTCAGTGCTGCCTGGCTGCGAGGGGTGATGAGCTCAAGTCCTGAGCATCCCCTGGGAGAGATTTGTTCCCGTGAAAGCAGGGACGGACAGCTGCCCTTTGTATCACCACAGAAATCCACCCTGGTCAACAGAATGACACAATTAAACAGGATTTTTGCTGCTTCTGCACAAGAACCGGTGTGGGCCACCAGACCGTGTGCCACCCACCTAAGATAAGGCTGCCATTTCTAGGCAATGTTCCATCCTCTCTCAAACAGCACGGGACAAAATACCTTGGTGAGGTGGCAATGTTTTCCTCATTCACTAGAAAGTACTATGGAAGTTTCATAAATGCAGTATTTCACAATTAAATTCTTCGATGCAACTTGGATAAATGAATTTAATTTTTAAGTCCAGTTGCTAATCTTATAAATAGGAAAGGAATTGTGTTAATACTCAACTAGTGTAATTATTTAGCTTAGTATCTTTTTCAGTTGTTTTAAGGACATAGAATTGTCATGATATATATTTTTCAATTAAAAATTTCATAAGATTTGAGAAAACTGAAACAATTAAAAACATATTTGCATGGAAATTACTTATAAAAATGCAATAAAGCAAAAAAAAAAAGGCCTAATTTGTTTGAAATTACTTTGGTCTGAGAGTTTTGAAATAAGTATTCACTTCTGTCAGTCAAACACAAAATCGGTTTCAGAAACAGAACTTGCAATTTGAAGCAAAGTTAAAAGTCACGTCACCAGGAGAAAGAGCTGGGAACTGCTGCCTTCAGGCTGATAGCAGTGATCATTTTGGGGATTAATTGATAAAATAGTTAGTATACACTGTTTCTTTTAAAAATAAAGTAATTAAAGTCTAAATTTACTACAATCTATTCAAATAATGAAGACAACAATCAAAATTAGTCTAATTAAAGCAGTGTGATTTGCTGCCACAGTTTAAAAGAAGGTTGGATCTGCTTTTTTAAAACCTGACAAATGGCACACAAGTTATAAAGTCCCCTGCCTCCTCCCCGCCCCCCCCCCAGTATGTTACAAATTCAATGATGCAAAAACTTTTAAAACTCCCAGAACGAAGAGTGTGCATGTAATACGTGTTCAGGCATCATAAGGTGGTGGCTAGTAATAGAGTTGCAAAAAACCCAAATAACGCCTACTTGATACTTCATTTTCTCCAAACTCTTCATCATCTGGCCTTCATCCTCTCTGCTATACTGTCCTTTTTAAAGACAGAACTAAACAATTTTTGCATCATCTCTGGGATAACCTACCTGGATTCTGGGATTCTGCAGACAAGACTGAAAGTCTGATGTCAGGCACCCAGAAATGAAGAAGATTAATTTGTGACCACCTGGGAAAATGAATGAAGTAGCTTGCCTATTGCCATGTAGGAATGTGACAGGAACAAGGACAAGGCCATGTCTCTCTAACTTCTTTAGTGACTTGGTCTTTTTTACTTCTGCAAACTCCTGTCTCATTTGCTATACACTTTTCAACTTCGGCAACAATTGGGGCAACAGCTCTGAAAATAATTGTCTTGTTTGGTACCCGGCTTGGTTCCAAGCCAGATTAATTCCGTGCTCTCCAATAGATGAGCCGAGAATATTGTAGGAAAAGAAACAGAACATATAAAGAACTGTATCATAAGCAATACAAAATAGGACACCTCTCCTGCCTCTAAAGTGTGGGATGTTACAACTTTCAGAGTGTTACTCTGACATTGTTTTTAATAATACAATATAGACTATGTTCTAAAATAAATAATTGGAATGTTATGTTCAGAAGAATTGAAGGTGGAGTCTTTATTTCCCGGTTGAAATTTCAGAAACTTCAACATATTCCAATTCCAGCAAAACTGATTTTTCTAATAAGAATAGTTCTATGATTATATTTTTTTCCTGCCAGCTCTTAATGCCGGTTATTTTGGCCTAACCAGCAAGAATTTAAGGGGATCTAATTCCCACCGAATAAACTTTGTTTCTGCTGAAGTTGGCAGGAATTTTGTGATTCACTTCAGTGAAGTAAACTCGGTGATGACAGAGTACTTCTGAAAATCCCATTGCAATTTGGCATGTTTTTCTGTATTCAAATTGTGCGGGTGTTAGTTATTATCTACCAATGTTCACCACAAAGAAACAAATAAGTAAAATACATATTTACTATTTCTGTACAACTGAGAGGAAGCAGCATGTATAATCTTTGGGATTAAAATTATCTCCTCAGGCCATATTTATGCCCATTGCTGTTATTATTTATGCCTTTTTCTCCATCTTCTTATATTACTCATTACTGATGATCAAAGGGCACCAGGCACTGACTTCTATGTCCCCCCCCAGATATATCATCATTCAAACCATCCATCCATCCACTCGCTCATTCCCAGGCTGTCATCAGGGGGATGCTGTCAGTTGCAATGAATGTCAGAGCCGGCCACAAATCCACTATAGAGGCATTCCTATGAAAGTCGGGGGATCTTGAAGGCACATGCAAAACGTGGGGCTGTTTTCATGTATGTTTTCCATTTCATTAAACAAAGAACCACAAAATGTTTGCTTTACCAACTGT
The DNA here is from genome assembly GCA_013398295.1 of Chionis minor. Classification (NCBI taxonomy): domain Eukaryota; kingdom Metazoa; phylum Chordata; class Aves; order Charadriiformes; family Chionidae; genus Chionis; species Chionis minor. The sequence goes on along the minus strand of VZSF01004659.1, from coordinate 1,197,431 downwards.
ATCCCAATTCACTCTCCCTAGTGCTTTCATCTCGGTTAAAAAGTGACTATCATTCGAGGAAATACGTCAGGTAAATTAGAAGGAGACATTTAAATAAGGGGTCGAGAAGAAGTATAGCAAGGTTTTACCTAGATCTCCACGTTGAGCGCAAGCAGGCAGGACCAACACAAGCTTTGCAAGCCCTGTCCTCAACAGATCTCATCGTGGCACAGTACTACAGTAGGGAGAAGCCTGGGAGAAGAGACCCTGCAGCGCAACCGGAGTCTCAGCACGAACACGGGGCTCACCGAAGCCTTGGTAGATGCAGCTGGAGAAGAGACACGCTGCGTGCCAGCCTTTACAGAGGTGTATACGGGCAGGGGCAGCCTGCAGATACAAGTACGTCCCCACCGAACAGTATTTCTGTCACTGCTCACAGAAAGAAAGCTGGCCTCTACCACCATTTTTACTCAGGAGTGTTTACCATCACGGCTTCAAAAAAGATTCTCCAGGGTTATTACTTGGCTATTAAATGCCCTTCCTTTGCTAGATCTTAAGAAAGCTCCTTTCAGTGATAAAAAGCAACGTAAATCTTTGTATTAGAAAGTACAACATTCTTAACCTATATTAAGGTCCCATTTTAATCTCTTTCTAAAAGCTTTATCGTTCAGATATTATTTTCCATTTCTCCTTGGTTGCAAACTTGAAATTTCCTTTATGTTCTGAAGCTAAGAAAAAATTAATCTTATTTAATTCTTAAAACCAAAACATTTTTTTTGCTTTCTAAAATCAAATCCACTTGTAGTAAACTTCCCAAATAACTAATAGCTGTTCTCTTATGGCTATCTCAGGTCTCCCGGTGATACAGTATGATTTGCCGTGGGGTTTTCTTTGAGCAGCTGTTGGAAGCTCATCCCTCTACCTGTTTATCAGATTATTCAGGAAGGTTCTTGACAGANGTGGCTTGCAGGGGGCGGCCGCCGCCGCCAGAGGGCGCCCTCGCACCGGCACTCTCCCGCGTCCCGCAATCCCCCGCCGCCTTTCCCGCGGGAGCCGCTTTCCCGGGGGAGCTTTTCCCGAGGGAGCCACCTTCCCGGAGCCGGCACGGCGAGGTGACAGCACCGGCTAAGGGCTTTCAGCAGGCGGGAAGCGTCAATTCCGGAGCAATCTCCCCCACGGTTTTCCTTCGAACCATATGTAGTCCGTTAGGGGTAGGCACAGGTGAGTGTGTGCGATAAACCACATTTTACGACAAATAAATAAGTAACAAAAAAATAGTAAACAATCACCCTTATCTAATAAGCATGTAGAGGTGGGGCATTACTTACGCTGACTCCAGGTTTTGGAGCCTAAGCTTTTCCGGCTGGGCAAGTTACCAGGGAATCACCTGAGGACTGAGGAGAACCATGTTCCAGCCTACGTTTGCCTGCAAATGCGTTCCTCGGGGAAACTGGTGCAAGTCGCTCCTTTCCCCTGTCCCAGCTCCCCATCACCCGTCAAATGGGGTGAAGCTGAGAGGAAAAGTGTCGGAAAGTGTTGGGAAGCGGACAGGGGCCTTACATGTGCTCGTACGCAGAAAATGCAGAGATGTCCTTTTAGTGTTCTGCTTCGTCATTACCGGTTACTTCTGAACTTATACATGTATATTATATACATACATGCAATATGTAAGCATGTGTGTTTCCCTCTGGTTCTGGGAAATTTGACAACAAAATCCTGAGCAGGCAGAAACAATAGAAAGGAGGGAGAGGTACCTGTTCCAGCACAGGAACAGCCATATGGGATCAGTGAAGTGATCCATTCATTGAGGGATGGCAGAATGTCCCTCAGAAGGAGATGCAGGGAAACTCACAGCACAGCATGGCAGCGGGAGGGCAAAGTTATTTCATGTGTTGAACCATAAACTTTTTTGCTTAAAAAGAATGATTGTTGCCCGTTTGGCTACGCTCTTCACACACGAAGATGAAAAATGGCACAGCTTGGTACCTTTTCCAAGTGTATGAGCTGACATCCAAACTCTGCTCAAATAGACCCGTCTGGGAAAGCAAGTTCAAATTTATGTTGCTTCCTGTGTCCTGAAGATTTCAGTTCCAGGCAGCTAATCCAGAGGTGACTTTTGCCATCACACTAACAAGATGGGATGGAGCACAGCAGCATCCAAGGAAGCATGGAGAGGCAGAAAATACCCTCTTGTTCCTTACAGAACATTACAGCAGGAAACCTGGGGGTTTTACTCAAACTTTTTCTGGTTAGTTTTAGCTTTTAGGGGGGAAAAAAAAAAAAAAAGGGTTGGGTTTGTTTGTTTTTTTTCTTATGAAAGAAACCAGCAAATTGAAAAACTGGGTTTTTTTCCTTTAAAAGGCATGATTCTGTTTCAATAACTTTTTAAACAGAAAATTCTTCCAGCTTCCCTAAGTCTCTACACTGAGTCAGTTCTAATTTCCGTGTAAATGGCAACATTCCAGTGTTTTTCGGAGCTTCCACTGTTCTTGAAACCTTTGGGCAGACGCAAAGGTGAACGCCTGTTCTCTCTTTGGCGCATCGTCGCGTTGACCGCGCCGTCCCCTGGGGCTGGCAAGAGCCGTCCCTGCTGCGCCGTCGAGGCTGGTGGCTCACTCTGCGGGCTGACCTGCCCGGCCTCGCTGGATCCCACCGGCACCCACGTGCCATCCGGGTGAGGGTCCCCTCACCCAAACACCGCACGTACCAGGCGACAACTACATGCAGACTCCATGTCTCCACGCAGACGTGAGTCTCTGCAGCCATGCTTTCACAGAGTCATAGAACCATTTAAGTTGGAAAAGACCCTTAAGACCATCCAGTACCAACCATTGACCCTCGTCTACCAGGTCCGCCACTGAGCCGTGGCTTTGAGCACCCACATCTACGCAACTTTTAAACACATCCGTGGCGGCGGTGGCGGTGCCGTCCCGCTCGCCGGGGTGCGGATGTGGGGCGAACAGCGGGCGAGGGGCAGGGACAAGGTCCGTTCGCGGGTCCGGGCGAGTGGCCACAACGGCCCCCCATCCCCCCGTGGCACCCCTCCCGCCACACGGGAGGTGCGGGGGTGGCGCAGCCTGACCCGCCACCGCGCTGTGCCTCCGCGGGAGCGGGCGGCCGCCCGCATCCCCGGGGCCGCCCTCCGCAGCGGCGGCGGGCCAGGAGCACGCCCGAGGGGCTTCCNACGCCCAGCAGGCCCGGCTGCTCATCGGTGAGCGGCGCCGCTCCCCTCCCTCCATCCCCCCATCCTTCCCTCCCGCACGGAGCGGAGCCCGGACCGGCGGGGGTGCGCCNGCGGGGCTGCGCCCGTCGCCCCCCCGTCCCTCCCTTACCTCCCCCGCTTTGCCCTTTGGCAGGCTTCGAGGAGGATATCCTGATCGTGTCGGAGGGGAAGATGGCCCCGTTCACTCACGACTTCAGGAAAGCCCAGCAGAGGATGCCCGCCATCCCCGTCAGCATCCACGCCATGAACTTCACCTGGCAGGCAACGGGACGGGTAGGTGCAGGGGCGGGAGGCGGGGGGAGGCGGCTCCTCAAACGCGGGCAGGTGGTTTGGGTTCGGAGGAGCCGAAGAAAGGCTTTCCCAGGCGTGCCGGGCGGCGGGGAGCAGCGAGGAGCGCCGGCGGGTCCCGGGAAAGCGCGGGGTTGTGGAGCGCTCGGGAGAACCGGGGGTCCGGGGCACCGGCGGGGCGTGAGCGGCAGCCAGAGCTGCCGGGGGAGGCGCCGGTCGCCTTTACTCCTCATAACATTTAACCTGCCGGTAGTTAGGCGATTTTTCTTCGACTTTCTTCGGCTTCTGGATGCGTACCGCGGGTTATTCGTCACTCTCTGCTTACTGCGTGCGCACGCCTGACGCGTAGTTGTGGTAAATCATAATTCTCTTCTTTAGGCTTAATTTTACCAAGCTGAATTGCAACGCCACGTAAGCCTGCCGTGTATTGAATCCCTTGGATTCTTTTGTCGAGAAGATAAGAATGCGTGACGTGTTTTCATCAAGAAACATAGGCGCGATGTGACACACTGACAGTGTACGTTAAATTTGCATGGAGCTGAAACATGTTAGCGCGTGGTGTCGTGGGTACAGGAAAAAAAATCGCTGTGACAAAGGTGGTGGGTAAAATGAATTCATTTTTACAATGCCAAACGTTGACTTTGTACAATAAAGGGCTTGGCAAAGGCGAAACAATATTTGTCTTCAAATAGTCCGTGAAAATTGGTTGCATAATTCAGCTAATTACAGCTTCGCAAATTTGGTTGTGGTTTTGGTTGTTTTAAAATACTCTTTATAACTACAGGACTTGTTTGGCTTTGAGGTGTTGTCTGAGGTCCTTGTAATTTTTGCTATCCTCACGAAGCCTTTAAGTTTAGGAAACACTTTACCTCCTCTTTTAGAGAGGGAGGGAAACGTGGAGAGCCAAAACTTACTCACAAAGGCTGAGTGACTTGCTCGAGGTCTTTGGTGTTCCAGTCTAGCTTCACAGAGAAAACAACTCTGTACGTCAAGACTTGGCATACATTTAAATACCTAGAAATAATTAGTGTGTTTTGACACTATGTTTCCTGCTCCATTTCTCTGCCAGCTTCAGTTGCTGTCCTCTTTTTGGAAAGGAGGATGAGATGTTAGGCTGAACCCTGTCCCTCTTCGCTTGTCCTTCTTTCTTGTGCTGTCTGTCCCTGCCTTTGCTGCCTACAGGTAGCTCAGGAAAGATGATTGTAGCACCGATTTCAGTGAGAAGAGTCACAGGCTCAAAGACAGCACAAGCGAGTGTTCCCCTTGATGCAACTTGCGGGACAAAATCCCTTCTGAACAGTGGCAAAGCTGTTTAACCCATTATTCCTCCTCCTCTTTGCTGAATTCCTGCTAGACAAAACATAGGAAGTGAAATACTTGAATGATTAAAGTAGCATCATTGCATACTGTGTTCCTAGAATAGTGTATTAACTTTCAGGTATTTTGCAGGTCAAAAAAGTGTTAAAACTGAGAGACTCCGCATTTGGAGATTTTATAATCCCATCTAGCCACTCCTTAGAAATTCATCTGTGTGGACAGTCAATATAAACATTGGTGCCCCAGTCTTGTGGCTGTGGATATTTAAATACTTATGCAGGTCTGCAAATGAAGAGCACAATTTCAACCAGCAGCCTAAGCTAAGGAAGGAGTTCCAACCCTCTGGTGTTTTAGGAGTTTAGGGGGGAATAATGGACGTACTTAACATCCTAGACAAATTACGTACTTTTTGGTTGCACAAACAGTCCTGTTGTTTTTTGCATCCCTTAGAGGTGTTTGAGTACAGTCGCCTGTTACCCACAGTTTTTGTCACCCTCTGTGGAAACTGGGTCACTTACTGTCCCTATACTACCCAGACCTTTTCCTGATGAGAAGGGACACGAAAAAACATGAGTATTTCTTCTGTAGCCCATCGGGCAACACCATCATTGGCATACCTTTTTTATAGATCTTAACTGAGCAATGCCCACAGTAGTGCTGCAAATAGAGTAGGACAAAAGTTATTTGTGGCAAAAGAACACAGTTTCTTTTTCACAGAATTTCTATTATTTTATGAGGGGAAGAAATGAGTAAATTTTAACAGCTTCTTTCAGTGTTCTGTTTCGTTTTTAACTATACAGGTTCTTAAAAGTTTCCATTGCCAACTCCAGAAAAGTGCTAAATACTTGTTACCTTTAGTCTGGCAGAATGCTTTTGTCTGGGAGTTTCCTGAGTCAGGGAAGGGAAAGCGGGAAGGGGCAGGAGAAAGAGAGGAAAGCGGAGACAAGAGGAAGGGGGAGAAGAAAGGCAAGAAAGGAAGAAGGAAAAGAAAAGGAAAAAATGCTAGCACTCTGTGAAAGAAGAAAGGCATTCAAGATACTGAAGTACTAGACTACTTTCCATGAAGCAACCACTAATTAGCACACCATGGTCTCCTGTTTGGTAAAAGTGAAAGAACTTCTTCTGTGAGTCTTGTAACTTGTGCCTTACAGACCTCTTATCCTTGTATCCCACCTGAGATCTGAAGATGTTTCTCTAGGGCTCTAATTCTGGGAGGCTCTCAGTAGTATATGCCACAGTAGCTAGAGTCCTTTTGGGTCTATAGATGTGAGACTTCTCTGGAGCAGATACAGGAGATCCTGTCTATGTCATTACGTGGTTCCCGGCCCTGATACCAACAAGGCAGGGGAATGAGAGAGCGGCTGGGTGGGTGTCTGGCCACCAGCCAAGGTCAGCCCACCACACCTGGGATCTCCAACAGGGTAGGGCTATGTCTCTCCCGCCGTGTTTACACCTGTGGAAAGTGGATATATATACCCTGTGGGTAGATTCCATCTACCTGCTCCTGGGGTAAATAATGATCCAAGTTGTAGGTGAGTAAATAATACAACCCAGGGAGTGGCAATACTTCTCAGTCTTGTGCTGCTGCGTATGTCCATAAAAGTTCAAAAATGTCTGCTGAAAGGAACATTTTAAAGACTAGCGTATACCTGTAGTCTGTGTAAACCGAAGTGGTAAAAGCGCATTACGTTTAGACGTTATTTTTCTAATACAGTGGCCTTTGTGCCCTGGATACATTTTATGTGGAAAAGATTTTGTGTGGTAAACAAACAATTTAGGCTGTTTTCACTAGAAAACATTAACCAAAGAAAAGCATCAGTTGCTTTTAGTCCCTAGTCCATTAGTCCTAATTAATTATTAGGAAATATTAGAGGAAACGCAAAATTTAAGGATCTGAAGGTACTGAATACTTGCTTTTTCTTGTGAAGTCAGGAAGAGCCAGCGGTTCTGAAAAAGCTAGCATAATGCAGAACAGGATTGTTATGTTTTTATGCCTCTTATGTTTTTACCTATGAATTTAAACGTGAAGTTACAGATGTTATGTCCTCTTTAGAAAAAGAAGTAATCTGGCTAAACTGCTAGCTGCAAAGATTGCTCCTTGCCTTGCAAGGTTTAAAAAAGCAAAAATCTGTGGCAATATATAGCATACAGTAGGCATCTGTGTAACCACTAGAACTCACCTGTGTGCTTCTTGCTCTTATTCTGCACGGTTTTTTGCAAAAGAAAGAATACTGACTTTTGGAGGTCTTGTCCTCTGGGGAAGACTTCACTGGAAGACTTCCCAATGAGAGAGGAACAGACCCTGTTACGCTTACTAATGCTGCAGCATGTTTCACCACATCCACCAGTGGAAGGTACCAAAGATTGCAGTGATAACATCGTTTCTACAGTGTTTAGGAACTTATGACAGGTATTTAAGCTCCAAATCCACAAACACCCATATATGTATGCTTAACTTTCAGTGGGACTTCTGACGGCAATAAAATTGAGTTCACATGTGAGTGAGGATTGGTGGGAGAGAACCATATTAAAAAAATCAAGGGTGACCAGTGCAGAGGAAGCAAGTGCTCAGTCACAGAACAGCAGCTGGGTTGATTTAGTAGACGGGAGGTGGAAAAAAACAACCAAAGAGCAAGTAGGAATTTTTGTTCTGCAGCAGTCTCTGGTTTGATCCACAAAAAATAATCAATCTGGGCCACAACTTGCCCAGGCTGCTTCCTTCCGTTCAGGTATGGGGGAAGTATTTGGGATGAGATGAATTATTGTAGCAGCTTGCTTCCTACTCCCAGCTGTCATGAGTACCTCATGGCTCTTCTCCTGTTGCACGGTTGAACGTGTGCCCATGATGTGACATCTGAATTTGCAGTCCTCTGCTGGTACATGAGTGGGGTTTGACCCATGTGACTGGAGGATGCATGTATGTATTTCACGATGTGTGGATATGTATATTATATGCTAAAGATATACCCAACCTTGTGCTGCTGGATGCATGCCTTTTTGGGATGTGATAGTGGTCATCCTGCCCTGTGACGGGAGACGTGCGTGTGTGCACAAGGGAATCAGGTGCTGGGGAACGGTCTTTGGTCTGGGAGCGCTTCTGGTCACAGGAGCACAAGTGTCAGGAGACAAGGGGGCGTCCCAGAACGTAAAAGAAGGCAATTGGACCTGTTCCTGCTGGAAAGTCTGGGTTACTTCTGGTCAAGGAATTATGGATAACCTTGAGTAAAGCAAAATGATGGCCACCTCTTAAGAAGAGGGGATGTATGTCATCAGTGCATTTTCTAGCATAATTTCTATATCATAATGTGGAGCTTAGGAACAGTATATAATTACAGCTCCTGGAAGCTAGTTGTTATCTCAGCAATGTGGCCATCACATTGCAATATCCGGCTATGCCAGGAGAAGTTTTGTTTCCTTGCCTGGAGGAAAGCTACCAGACTACCAATTTTAAGGCATTATGGATTCAATAGGGTGCTCCATTCAAACATGGTTATTTCCCTGACAAACTGAAAGGAAAGAAAGACCAGTGAATTTCAAAACATGTAATTCTTCAAATGAAACTTTTCTTCAATGAAACTGCTGAACTTTTTGTAAATATCTTCTTCACAACTAGCGATTACAGTGATGCTTTTCAGCTTAAAAAATATCTCCTATGCAAAATTCAGGGGTTTTTCCCAATAAAAGTGTGGCTGTTCTGGAAGTTTAGTCAAGGCAATTGCATAAACTCACTCTTGGGATTTACAGTAGTACCTTCACTGCAGTTTCATGTCACCAAACAGAGGAAATGCTTTGTTTTCTGACCTCGGTACCAAAATTTCCATGTGGAATGTGAAGATGTTTACATACTGTGAGCATGATTTTTAGACAAGGCGTTCTCATATTGAGAGCACAGCTCCAGACCTTTAATATTTAGATTCTGCTCAGCTGTGGTATTTTGCGTCTCAGTGTTGTAGACATGCCACCAGGGATCAAAGTAATGCTGTAGAGATCCCACTTTCTTAGTAAAGCAGGCATGTGCCAGCCATCTGTTGTATCTGCTGATAGAAAACAGCAGTAAAGTTTCTCAAAGTTTTGCCAAGAAGAAAAGGGGGGGATTTATTGCCCAGCAGAGATGAGTTACAAGGCACCTTGTAGTGTAAGCTACATCTGGTTTCCATAGTAATTTACATGGTATATGTGTAAACTACACAATTATTCTTTTTACACAGCAGTGTAAATCCACGTTAAATAAAGCCTTCTTCAAAATTTTCATTGTTTATCCTTTCTATAAATATTCTAATACATTTTTAACAAAAAAGCTTAAGTAATAAAATATTTTCACTACTTTTCCAGTAGTAGCTGCAATATGCAATGTAACTGTTGAAAAACACTGGAACTAACACGACACCCCAAGCTTCAAGACTGTATTTCGTGAAAATACACAGATTTCTCTCTGCGTGTTGGTAACAGTTTTTCTGAAATACAAAATCCAGGCTGTGTTGCTTTCCTCTTCTTTGTGGAAGTGAAAATGTTTTGTGTCAACATCACCTCTTTTTTACAGGCAGTTGCCCAAGTATGTTCTTAGTGGTCTAAAGTTAATGCTGTGGAGTAAAAAGTAAGAACTAAACATAACGAGAACTAACTGGAAGAATTTTTAATGTATTTAACGACTTCTGTTGGTATCATGCTTTCCAAAGAGGTTTTGGTGGGTAGCTACGAGTATGAATGACTTGCTTCTAACCGCGTGAGTTATGTATATATAAAACAAACGTAAGAAACCACACTCTTCCTAGGGCATGCAGGCGTGGAATATGGTATGACCCAGAGCTTTCGAAACAGTGATGGGTAGTAGGTACTTGCATCACGTTGAACAGAATTTGAAGTATTGTATACCTTAGCTCAGCGCAATGAGTTCCTGGTTAGTATTTTTAAAACTTTCAAGAAAATGCATCTCAAAACCTTTTTGTTTCACCTTCCTGTGGCTTTACATTTGGCTTGCCAGGGTTTGTTCTTTTCTTTTCCTTTTTGTGTGCAAATTCCACCTTTTGAAGATGCTACTTTACTTCTGCTAGTCTCTTTTATTCTGCTTTTCAACCATGTTGGATTTTTTTGTTTAGCTGGGGGGTTTTTTTGTTTGGTTTTTAGCTGTTTATCTGTGTCCAAAGTCTTCGCTACATCAGACTATAGCCCAGCCATGGTGGAAATTGCAGTCACCCGAAATGCATAGCAAAGAATGGACAGTTGCATTGCAATACTTAGTCTTTCCATAACAAAAGACACAGTGTTCTTTGCAGTGAATTAAATGTATAAAATGTAGTAGGTGTGCTGCCGGTGTATGCTTCAGTAAAAGCAGAAGAGAGCTTTATTGGTATTTTCTGTTGCATAGAGGGCTGCTTTTTTTTTTAATTGTGAATAAAAGAAACGCAAAATCAATCATGTGTTGGATAGGTTGTTGAATGCACAGTTAATTTTGCATTTTTTCCCTTCTGTTTGGTTTGTTTGACATTCTGAAATCTTAGTTGTAATAAACTGATTGTAATAAAGTATATGTGATAATTTATGTAATAATGTAATAAAAGACTGGCTCTTCTTATGCAAATAATGTTGAGAACCAGGTACAAAAAGCACCTGGGCTACCTGTGACACTCTGAGCTGAGCTAATTGTGTAAAGTAACAGAAGTCCTGCTCAATGCGTACACTGGCATTGAGGTCAGATGTGTTTTCCCCCCGGGTGGCACCCTAGCAGATGCTGTGTGTGAGCTGACAGTCCTACAGGGCCTCTGCCTGCATCACTGGTCCTCCCAATCTCTAATGAGACCTGTAGAAGAACCTGCAGAAGATTCTTCCCTTTCCTTATGCTTGCTTCACAGAAGAAAGAGCTGAATAGGGAAAACCAGACGTGTCCTCAAAGTTCTGAGAGGCACGTTCCCATCCTTTCATGCCCTGGACTCACTGCAGTGAGTGAGTTCACTTCCCTGGACTCACGCCAGTATGTCCATGTTTCTTTTGTACTGGGGAGGCCAGGACTGGACCCAGCACTCCAGGTGTCTCTCACCAGGGCTGAGCAGAGGGGAAGGATCACCTTCCCTCAACCTGCTGGCAGTGCTCTGCCTGATACAGCCCAGGAGGCTGTTGGTCATCTTTGCCACAAGGGCACATTGCTGGCTCACGGTTGACTTGGTGTCAACCAGGACCCCCAGCTACTTTTCTGCCAAGCTGTTTTGCAGCTGCTTGGCCCCCAGAATGTGCTGGTGCAGGGGGTTGTTTCTCTTCAGGTGCAGGACTTCGCACTTCCCCTTATTGAACTCCATGAAGTTCCTGTCAGTCCATTCCTCCAGCCTATTGAGGTCTCTCTGGATGGCAGCACAACCTTTTGGCATATCTGCCACTCCTCCCAGTCTTGTATCATCGGCAGACTTGCTGAGGGTGCATGCTGTCACAACATCCAGGTCATCGATGAAGATGTTAAACAGTATGAGACCTATATCAGCTCCTGAGGTACACTACTACTGACTGGCCTCCAACTGGACTTCATGCTGCTGCTGACAACCCATTGAACCTGGCAGGGGGGCAGCCCACCTCACTTCCATAAATTCCACTTCCTTGCTTCTTCTGTGGGGATGTTGTGGGAGACAGTGCCTTACTAAAGTCAAGGTAAACAAAATCCGCTCTTTTCCTCTCATCCCCCAAGCCAGCCGTTAGCACAAGAAGGGCCAGGCAGGAACAGAAAACTGAGACTGGCTTGTACAATCACAGTGAAGCAGCAAACCGAAATCTGCCTCAGAAAAAATAATATAAATAGAGCGAAGAAAGTGATACTGTTGTACAGAGGCACTGAGAAGACTTTATCCGGCTATGATATCTGAAATCCACCGTACTATGTGGATTCATAGAAGACCACTTAGCCGCACAAAAATGCTGAGGAAGAGTAACCTGACAAGTCTGTCTGACTTGGAGAAGAGGTACTTGTGGAATAGAAATGTCTTAGTAAAGGCTTACAAAGATTTGGGGTGGATTTTTTTTCAGCCAAACAACAAGAAAACTCTGGTATTTTTTGCATCTCGTATGAAAGTTTGCTTTGTTTTGCAACCAACTGGTGGAATCCAGCTGCTTCAGCACTTGCAGCCATCACTGCCAAATACTTCAGTAAATAACTTGGAGACCAAACACCGCTTTCAGAGCTGATCCCACAAATCCTCTGAAGTTGCCCCTTAGCCTGGATAAACAGCTAGCTAAACCCAACCAATCCTAAAGGAAATAAATATGCCTGACATCAAACCTGGCAATCTCCCAGCCTCAGGTTTTGGCCCATCACCAGGGAAAACAAACTCCCCAAACAGCAGCCCACTAATGAGAAGACCTGTCACCAGCTCTGAGCACCGACGCACAGAAACCGGTAGCAAGAGCAGCAGAGCCAGGCTTCGCAGCAATGGCTGGCCAGCGGAGGAGAGGGCAGGCTCTTGGACTGTCCTGACCACCAGAGAACAAGTTCAGAGCTTTCAGTGCTGCCATTATGAACCTACTTTTTCTGAGAACATGAGACAGACACTGAGAGATCACGATGTGTTGACGAGCAGGAGAAGATGGGCCCTCCCTCCAACGTTTTCTACTTGCTCTCAACTTGCAAATGTGTGAATATTGATATAGTCAATGGGAATCTGAGACTAAAAACCGCCTAGGCAAATAACCATGCCCACTGAACACCTTCAGTAAGGAGTACAAGTACCAACTTCAGCCTGTTCCTTTTAAACTGCAGTAAACACTGCTTTCATTTTTCCACATTTGGGCCTTAGCCAGTTCTCTTTTTTGCAGAGGTTCTGGGAAATATATTGAACTGTTGAAAGAGAGTCCGTGTGAGTGACCAAGGGGAATCAAATTTATTTTTTCCTGGTGAAGCCACAGATACATCAAATAGCAGCTAGCAGCTACGTGCCTGCAGTATTCCACGCAGGGACCTTCGGAGAGAACAGGCAGGTTGCACAGCAGAACACACCAGTGTACACCAGAGAGGGAGGAGAGGCAAAATGCAGTTACCTGCGTCTGCAATCACAAGTAACAGATGAAACACATAGCCATATTAAGAGTTGGGAAATAATTTGCTGGCAGGGCATGTTGACCAATACCTTGGTTAGTTTTGGTTTTTTGTTTGTTTGTTTGTTTGTTTGTGCTGGGTTTTGGGTTTTTTTTATCTCCTTCCTTCCAGTTTCGCGCAGGAACATCTATTCAGATTGCGCAGGCATGATCAGATTTCTGTACTGGCAGAGGAGCACAGCTGAAAGCTTATGACCCAACATGTAGCTCCCCTCCAGTCAGAGCTGTGACATGTTGGTATTAGCTACAGGGTGGAGAAGCTTGTGCTGTCCCTTACAGACAGAAATTAGAGACCTTCATTGCATCAAGAACCACTTGGGTTTCACGTTTTTACTCGACGTGACAGTAGCTTTCCTTTGATGGGACAAAGTCTGTGCCTTATCCTCCCTACTAACGGAGTTCACATTTGAATTCTATCAGTATGAATATCCTGTTTAGTTAATGGACCCTTTTTAATTGTCCTGCCAAACATATGCAATCAAGTAGACTTCATAATTTATACAGTTGGTGCCATGATGCCACTGTTACTATGATTTGTTTAGACAGCAATTAATCGAAACCTAACAGTATAATTACAATATTTAAAACATTCCTGAGTATTTAACTTGTTTGTAGAAGACCTTTATTCATCCAAAAGTAAGGTTTTCCCATCCTGTAAAATACAATCAAGCACTATAAGTTCATTCAATTAAATTAATGGGGAAATATTTAAAATTATGAGGAATCTGAAAGTTTGCTGATAGGAGAAATGGTTACTTGGTGGTATAGAGCTTGCAGCCTCTTCAAGTTCTCATGAAATCTGTTTTTCCACCTCTTCCCAACCCCAGCAACTCCAACAAACTTCTGTCTCTAGGTTAGCATATGTTTCTTGTCCCTGTCTGCAAAGATTGAGGTAACTGCAGTAAGGTCTTTCCTCCCTTCTTGGTTTAGAGCTGGTGATGGAGTGTACACAGGTTCTTCAGGATTTCTTCCGTTCCCCAGGCCAGAGGTCTTATGAAAAGTGGGAAGCAGAAAGCCAGTTTTGTGAGAGACGGAAGCGGTATTTTAAGATTCTTCCCTCTCTGATTCCTTTATAACTACTCCCATCAAACCAGAAGAGGACCCCCACAGTTGTGCCGGTCTCCTGCTTGGGCTGTATCTGGTTATTTCACCCATGAGAGAGGAAGATGGAGGAAGCAGCAAGTCCGCACGGGCTTCTCGAAGAGTGGTGAGATGTAGAAAAGAGGGCTTTTCTTATATCTTGAGCAGAATTTCTTGAACTGATATTCAATTATGAGAGTTTGCAACACCATTTCACACATTATGATTATGCTTTGACAACAAATCTGGTTTTACTACCCCAGCCATATTCACAGGACAGTTTGCTTTAAATGCAAAGACATCTACTCTGACAATAATCAAGCAGTAGAGATGTTTAGGTGAAGCTTGCTTTTTATCTCTGATTATAGACTTCCAGATAAGCTGGATTTAGTAATGGTATGCTTAACTTTGTTCCTGTGGTAGAATCTAAGTTATATTTCTGGCAAGCACAAGATGAGCTACTACATTGAGATGACTCTCAATGCATAGAAAATATTTGAACACATTTCTTTGAAAAAGCAAAGTGCATTGGATTACAATTTGTACAGCCTGCTTGATGAAAACTCAACCAGCAACTAAACATGCCTTTCAGTATATCATGGAAAATGAACCTTCTAACCCAGGTGCATTGTTCACCTGTTGTCCTTCACGAATATGTTAATAGCCCACAGAAAAATAATAATATTTCTGAAAAGAGATTTCTACTACTTTGAAAATCTGCACGTGAAAACATAAGTGGATATTTGCATATGACCAGCATGGTTTGGGCTTGAGAGTTTTTTCCATACACGTTTCCCCAAAAAACATTTCTGATGAATCTTGCGGTCAGCAAGTCGTGGCATTATGGTTGCTGCCACCCCTAATTCCTATGCACCTCGGTTTATTAAATACAGGTGAAAAGTTGCAGCAGTAAACTATTACATCCAGGTAGCAGGCCTTTATGTGCCAGCATGTTTCCCTAGACCTCTGCATGTCTTGTGCTGCACAGCTTGCGACTGTGCGGTTTACTGTCTATCTGCTTATTAATGTGTCCCGTTGACTTAATGCACCAGACTGTCAAAGGCTCCTCAGCATTTCTGACAGCCATTGCCTCTGAGGAGACCTGCAGGACCTCGGCACCAGTTCTTCGGTTGTGTAAGATTCACAGTCACAGAAGGTGGTAAATGATGTTATGTCTCATAGATGAGAATTACTATGGGATCATGTTCTTAATGAGAGATGGAGTTAAGTCTGTACATACAGCATTATTCACGGGTATTTCCTGATTTTTGACTGCTTTAACTGGATACCACAAGTCTTCTTGAAACTTTTATTAACAAAAGTGGGGTTTGTATAACATTTCTTCTGTTTCCTTTAAAAAAAAAAAAGATTGAAAGGTAGAAAGGATTAGGAAAAACCCCACTTTGTTCCTCGGAGATTTAAAAGTTTGCAAATAGTTTGCATGATGCATAGACTTAATCCCGTTGTCTAGACAGCACCGTGTCTCTCCACTCTGAGCGGAGCAGAGACGGGATCTCCTTCCCCGCACGCTAGGGGAGGTGTGGGAGAGTCCCTCTTCCCCGCAGAGCTGAAGAGCGCAGGTTGCGTGGAGTCTTCCTCAGCTGTGCTTGCGTGGTCCTGCTCTGGTACATCTCAGGAGATCCACAGGAGGGAGCCCATATGCTGTCTGCACCAGCGCAGCGGCGGAGGCTGATGGTGGAGTGCCAGGCTGGCTGGATTCAGGTGCTCCCATGTTCCAGTCTGGTTTTCCTGGGCACCTCACATGCGAAAGCCGCAGAGCGTGGGGCTCACCTCCGCCCCAGAGCTGCAGCGTCCTTAGCTGAGACAGGTCATGCCCTAACCAGTGGATTTCCTCCCCGGCAAACTCTGCGTGTGTCTGGCGTGATCCCAAAAGCCTCCCGGTGCGGCGTCCTTGTCTGCTCTCTGCTGCAAGACTCCGTACAGCATTTTCCTAAGATGTGGCAAGACAGCCACTTGAAAACGGGTGTGCAGCCTGTCCTTGGCTGAGCTGCACAGCGCACCTAAGGGACATGCCACAGTCGGAAAGGCCGCACTTGGCACGAGTCTCCCTGTCCTGAGAGGTGTGTCATATCCCATTTAAAGAGTACAGCTCCCTGGTCACGTTTCAGAAACGTGTTTGTAACCCGGTGTTGCTCCAAAGAAGCCTGTTAACATGAACTGCCTCAAGCTTGAAAACATGAAAAACCTGAGTCAATTTGTATTATTCCCTTAATGAACAATAGCAGGATATTTCTGAGGGTGGGAGTATGCGTTTGGATTTTTCATTTTTCTCGGACATAAGAAGCCTTGTGTCCACACGATGGCTCTGGCAGTGCCATTGGGAATGCATGTGCCCTACCTGGATGCAGATTCCGTTGGTTTCAGCAGTGCGTTGGGGGAACCATCTTCTTGCCGATGATCCTCAGCTTACCTGCTTCCCCACACCAGGATAATGAAATCTGAGATCTGCCAATCCCTCACTTCCAGTGCCACTCCACAACAGCTTCAGCCAGGCTAGCAGCTCACACCATCCCGTCTTCTTTCCCATCCCTGGTCACACATTTCCATTCCCTTTCTTGTGCCAGTGCTGATGTGGCTGCTCAGGGAGCTGCTCCGGCTGAAAACTAGCCCTGCAGAAAGAAGTGATTAATTTTTAACTTGATCTGCTATCTTGGTTAGCTCATCACACGGCCACGTCTGAAGAGGGTAGGACTGTGACGGCACAGTCTTAGGCTGCCTTGAGCTGCCCTGCTGCAGTCCCAGTACTGCGAGCTGCAGAAGATGTGGCAAATCAAATCAAAACAGATGATCAGCTCCCAAACCCCAAGCATCTCCTAGCCGACAGAAATTCAAACGGAAACGAACAAAATTGGTTCAGCTGACTGGTATCTCAGCGAGTCCCGCTGCAGGTGACAGGGAGGGTTTGGCCCACAGGCTGCCATGCCGAGCACTGTGTTTCTGTGCCCTGTAGTGATGCAGAGAGCAGACCTGGCAGCTCAGCGAGGATGTCGTTCTGCTCCAGTGTGTCTTTTGGGGAACCTCCAGCAGCCGTTGACTCCAGGACAAGTTAGGGGTTGTCAGCACATCTGGGATGTACTGAGTGACAAAAAGGACAACTTGGCCTTGGTCTGCAAGAGCAGACTAAATTTGCCATAGCTGTGCGTCAAGGAATAAATGACATCTCTGATCTTTGCATAACTCTTTAATCCCGAAGGGGGCGGTTATCTCAAGGCAGAGTCTAGACTTCTGCTGTCATCAGACTCCCACTGGATTTTCATCAGAGGTAAATTCGGGCTTGGGAAGGTCCACAGAGTTATGTGTGAAGCTGAACTGTCCCACTGGTGTTTTGTCTGATAAAAATGAGGTTAGGGTTTCTGCAAAACATTCTTCTGGGGAACTTTCAGCTGCTGGCCCACCCTGTTGGGATTTATACTGCCAGATGATAGGTCACATCATTCAAAACAAAAAAACCCAAACACCCAAACACATAAGATGTAGCTTTCCCGAAATAAACGTCATACCTTTCTGAGCAGGATTCATTCCTACAAGTGTGTGCGGAGGGTTTGTCTGGAAGGTCAACCTGACCCTGACTGTCATAACTCTTCCTAATTTCTTTCATCTTCCTCGAATGGAGCATTGCCCTGGTCATGCCGGCACTGCCTGTCTCAGAACACTACTTTTGTCTTTCACTAAGTTCGTCTGCACAAAACTTTTAACCTAGAAAGTTCCAGGACTATTTCTTAACCCCATTGAAGAAAGGGACTGTAGCAGAAGGTGAAAAAAGGAAAACTAGCATGGCTGTTTGCCACCTTCATCATCTGAATTCCCTCTAAAGAAAGACTGTGGAAAGAAGAAGGGGAAGGTAAATTGGGCAGGCCTTAAAGAGTAGGAAGGGGTTGGTATGCTAGCAGCGGCTAGGGGCAGAACGAAGATGTTTTTGATGAGAGGATTTCTCCAAATCATAGAATCGTAGAATCATAGAATGGTTAGAGTTGGAAGGGACCTTAAAGATCATCAAGTTCCAACCCGCCTGACATGGGCAGGGACACCTCTGACTAGAGCAGGTTGCTCAAAGCCCCATCCAGCCTGGCCTTAAACACTTCCAGGGATGGGGCCTCCACAACTTCCCTGGGTAACCTGTTCCAGTGCCTCACCACCCTCACAGTAAAGAACTTCTTCCTAATATCTAATCTAAATCTCCCCTCTTCCAATTTAAAACCATTACCCCTTGTCCTGTCACTAGACTTCCTGACAAAGAGTCCCTCTCCAGCTCTCCTGTAGGCTCCCTTCAGGTACTGAAAGGCTGCTGTCAGGTCTCCCCGGAGCCTTCTCTTCTCCAGGCTGAACAGCCCCAGCTCTCTCAGCCTGTCCTCAGAGGAGAGGTGCTCCATCCCTCTAATCATCTTAGTGGCCCTTCGCTGGACCTATTCCAACAGTTCGATGTCCTTTCTATGTTGAGGGCTCCAGAGCTGGACACAGTACTCCAGGTGGGGTCTCACAAGCGCAGAGTAGAGGGGGAGAATCACCTCCCGTGCCCTGCTGGCCACGCTTCTTTTGATGCAACCCAGGATACGGTTGGCTTTCTGGGCTGCCAGCGCGCACTGCCGGCTCATGTTGAGCTTCTCATCCATGAGCACTCCCAAGTCCTTCTCCTCAGGGCTGCTCTCCAGCCATTCTCTGCCCAGCCTGTATTTATGCCTGGGATTGCCACGTCCCAGGTGTAGGACTCTGCACTTGGCTTGGTTGAACTTCATGCCATTTGCATTAGCCCACCTCTCAAGCCTGTCCAGGTCCCTCTGGGGCAAATAACTTGCTAAAACTCAGTGAAATGGTACCAGGTGCAGAGAACTGTCTGTGTCACCGTGTGCCAGTGAAATTCAGGACTTGCTACCTCTCTGGGATGTGACTTTGCTGGCAAACCAAACCAGCGCAGAGGAGGTCAGCAGAGCCCAGGCCACATGAAGGTGCCTATGTTGCAAAGAGGCTCCATCTGCACCCAGGCAGAGAAAGAAATGTAGCTCAAGGCAGCAGGTAAATCAGACTCTGGCTGGGCTGAATTTTCTTCTGCAAGTGCTGGTCTCTCTCGTCTGAGTGTACAGGAAGTCGAGGATGAGCTGGCTTTAAAGAAGATACTGCATTTAAATGCTGGGAAATACACCATACCATTCTGGACCCTGTGAGACTGGTACTGCAACCCAGGGATGAAGCTGTGTGGACTCTGCCTATGGAAACAGCCTGAAAGACAGAAAAGTTGTTTGTAGAAACTGCTCAGTTTTTCATCAGAAACAGGGGATGAGGGAAGTATTTACTATGAAGAGTAAAATCCATCTTGCTTTGAAAAATTCAAAGTATAGTTAGAGAGGACATAACTATGTGGAGGCCTGTATGGTCCGTGGAAATATCACAGTAGTACATGTCCACGTACCAGGGTCTTGTCTCAGGAGGCAAATCAGTGAGGCAACAACAAACACTCAAGTTCCTTCTCAGATACACCGATCAAACATTCTATTTAAATAACAAATTTAGTTCTTCTTTTGTGGTAGTATCTATAATTTGCTTTGGTCAATGGCAGCCTGTAAAACAGGAACCAAATTACTCTGGACATTGACACACAAAAAAAAAAAAAGCACTTGAAAAATCCACACAGCAGATGTCAAAAAGAGAACAGTGTTAAGGAAGTCTTTCTAACAACTAGTCAGGAAAGAGTTGATTTTATTTCAAAACCTTTCCACTCTAACTTTTAAATGCTTGTTTGCTTGGAATTCAAGGCCAAAGACCGTTATCTACTGAGCAGTAAATAAAGAAACTCTCACTCAGAGGTGCTGCAAACTTTCTGTCACTTGGGTATACAAAAGTGGAAGCATCATCCTTTGAGACCTGAGAAGGACCCCAGACTGACAGAAGCTGCTCTGAGGTTTCGTAACTACTGAGAAAGTTCATTGCTTACATTTTGGGGAGAGATATTTGTTATATGGGAGTGCCAGTTAAAGCCAAGAGTGAAACACATGGACTCAATAAAGGCCCAATTACGTGACCTTTGCTGTTTGCCACACTTTTAACTGGTGTAAGTTATTGATTACACTTTCATGAGATCATAATCAGAAGGTTGTTCTTTGGTAATGGTGTGCTAGAGGAGCTTTATCCTCAACTTCAAAGCTGTCCTGTGAGGCTTAAGAACAAAGGGTTGGAAGTTTGAAGCACAGCCAAAATGAATCTGTGTGCATTATCCATGTTTACCACCATGCAAGAGGTGGATTAGCTTATTCTTCAGCTGTGAACTTTTTCTCATCACATCAGATGAGCGACCATCTCTAAGGTTTACATTTGTGCTTTTAAAAGTATTCTGTTTAATTAAATGTAGTGTCTGCTCAGAGCTCCATCATAACTAATCTCAATGCTTGTTAGTGCAATCATTTCCCTAATTGTAAAGGTTTTCTTGAAAGTGTTTCACATTCTCTGAAAAGAATTTTCAGGCTAATTTATTAATTATACATAAATCTGTCCAGAGCCTGAAACTGCAAACAGTTTGTAGTCTGTGTAAAGATGCACTGCCAGGACCAGCCAGCTGAGGTTTTCACTTATTTTTCAGGCAGTGAGGAAAAAAATAACCTCGTGGTTTATTCTCAGTGTAGATAGAGCCACAGAGATGTGTTGCAGGTGCCAGTAGTAGACCTGTACAGCATTGTTTGTTAGGCACTAACCTGATGAGACAGTATTTTAGTTTTTTTCTCTAAGGAGCAGTAATATTTCTCCCCCTTTTTATTACCCTTAGAAAATTGGTCATGAAATCTCCACTCGAGAGAGCACTGATCTTTTGCTGAGTAACAAAAGAATGAATTAGCCCTTGCTGTGCTGGAGCAAGAAATAACTTTTCAGGAGAATAGCTTGTACCAGCAATATGTTTCATTAAATATTTGAAGATAATGAAAGCTTGTGTATATTTTCCCTTTTTTAACTTGAACTCTTAATGCTATTTCTCTTTTTGGTGTATTGCTTGCTTCTCTCCCCTTCCCCACAGGATTTTCATCTGTAAGACATAGGTGAAAACAACTTAAAGGAAACTTGTGCACTACATATACATTCCAGCCTTGTTCATGCTGAGAAATATCATTCATTGGTAGAGATTTTCAAGATGTAATTAACTGTGCGTATTTGTCAAAGCTCTCATGATTTTATCTCCTTTTAGATTAATTTTCTCAAAAGTAATTCCAGTGAAGCAGTAATAAAATATGTTACCAAAAAATCTGTTAAACAAGAAAACGTCTAAATATGGGGAGTTGTGCTCTCTTGCTTTCTCTTTTGTTTCCAAATAAAGTAAGGTAGAGAAGGAGTGAGAAACTCCAAGACTTTCCTCAGCGAGGAGCTGTAAATTTGTTGTGACTGTTTTTTAAGAAATCCTGCATGCCATGTGCCGTGGTATCAGTGTACTTGTACTTAGCTGGAAAAGGCCGTGGATCTGTCTGCCCTGCTTTCCAAGGCTTTATCCTTGTGGTATGGCCCCATCATCCCCATGGCAAATACCTACTGCATCAAGGGATTGACTCTGATGTAAACCAAAATCATATTTTCGTTACCAGGCTAATGATGGAAAGGAATGTTCAACAGGCATTTAATTGGCCCTCTGTTTCGGGTAGCTTGCTTTTCCTGCCTGTGAGGATGAGTTTCAAAGTTAAAGCTCTGCTGGTGTACTTGGATTTTTCTTTTTCGCTGGTGTCCCCCTTGAACCCCACAGTGCCAAGCCCTTTCAGCTTCCAGTCTCGAATTGGTTTCAAATGACTTCTTTAAATGCTAGAGTGATTCCAGAGCTCCAAGTCTGGTGAAGGAAAATAACAGCTCAAAATGACCAAGTAGCGCCCTGTTTCCCATGTCTCCCAAAGAGCAGATATCTGCCAGAAACTCAGTTGCTAAATGTGATCTAAATCTATTACTTTGTGGCCTCACCAAGCTTCTTGACATTGATTTCTTTGTATTACTTATCTTTACAGAAATTCTTTTCTCATAACTTGGAAGAAAGGCCAATGTCATCTGCAAAGATTTCTGTCCATCTCCCCTGTGCAAAGCATTCTTGGAAGCCTGCAGTGTCACCTTTCAAAATCTGAGGCTCCTTTTCATAGCAACAAAGAAAATTCTGTTTTCCAGCTTTCTGAATCATTCTGTTGGAGGATCTGATCTGCCATCCGCAGTCACATGCCACAGGAGACAATAAGCACCAGTTAGTCATCTTCCCTTGACAAAATCAAAGAGGTTTTGTAGCATTCTTCTTCTAAAACCATTAAAACCACAAGTGGTTATTACTGAAAGTTGCATGCAGAGATTCACTCTGTTGTTAAAAAAGTCTTCCTCCTCATGCAAGGATGTTGTTCAGTCTGCCACGGTTTTCTTAACGTGAAGAAAGCAGGCATAAACCAGGCTCTGCAGAGTTCTGTGCATTTCACCACAGCGTTGTGTAATTAACACGGTCACATAATACACTTTTCTTTGAAATTGCCCATTTCGCTGAATTCTAATTTCGGTCCTTCATTTTTAGAAACACTAAAATATCGCTGATTTTCCTTTCGTGTGCATCTCTATTTCTGTTAGTCCTGCTGCTTCGGTTCATTCCCATACCCTTAGCAGCCGCTACTGGAAAATGGGCAGGTTATCCTGTCTTCCGTGTGAATTGATTTCCTCGGAGTGTGTTTCTGTATCACTTCATGTTGTTATGAAGTGCCTCCCACTTCAGGACCACCTTGTGAGGCTGATGGCAAGTCTGTTCGAGTGTCGCACTGAGGTGCCAAAAATGGTTTGCCCACGCTGTGACAGGACCAGTCAATAGGTAAGGCAAAGCCACTTTCCCTGGCAGAAAAATAAAACCTTGTGGGCAGGCAGTTGATTATCTGCTTGTCTAAGGAGGCATCACTATGTCGTTTGTTATAGCACTGTTTAGACTGCACTGCAGCAACAAAATGTGCTGCTGATAGACGTGCTCGTAACTCTGGCCAGACTCCTTCAATAGCCTGGTGCATGCACTGCGGCTGCAGCCTCCCCTCTTTGTTGAAATTCATCTCATTTTGCTTCATGCTTCATCCTGGAACACAGACAGACCAACTTCTCTGACCTAATGCAGTTAATATCTTGGAGAAGCAATGGTCCATGCTGTAAACACCTAACAAACACATACGTTGCCTCACTTTGTGATTTTATTTGTGGCATATGCAGCTGTGAGCATCTGCTATGGATAAGGCATGCTAGAATCTTCTACTATGTACATAGCCAGAAATATCCATGGTTTTGGGATAAAAAGGGACTTTTTTGATGATGAGTGTCTTTCTTTAAATGAAGAAATTGGCATTGGGGTATATTTGTCACTTAATTGATAACAGAATAGAACATTCAGCACTGATCTCTTTAAAATAGCGAGAAGAAAATATAGTTTGTTTCTTACATCTACTTGCAAAGCTATCACACGTTCTCTTTTCTTTGTAAGAAAGGCTGCAGATTTCATTAGGTTATTGAGCTGTGACATACAACAGTTTAAGCTACTCCAGGTACTACCATTACTTCTAATCTTACGCCTTTCATGTAAAATGAAGAAAACATAAAGCACATTCCTGTGAATGCTTTGATTAAATATGAAACAAAACCAAGGAAGGCACAACATGGCATCTGAGCGATAAGAAAACTCTAACTCAGTATATCTTGTACTGAGGAGTGGAGATCTGTAGGAATTTTAAGAGTATATCATTTAAAACCAAACTGCCGACAGATGTTTGCTGCAATACTTGTTAGAGGGCTTCGTTATTTTTATAACCTTTTAAATTCCTCTGATTTATAGAAAAAGGCCATTTAAAGTCCATAAAAGTTAATCCCGACCATGGAATTATTTGCCTAAAACGAAATTTCCTCCCTTTGCTGAAGGCTTTGCCCACATGGGGAACTGTTAAAGGGCAGCTGCACAGGGCTACCTGCTGCCTGAAGGCGCTGAATCCCCAGACTGTTCACACAAGGTCTGTAGGGGCCCTTGCCTCAATTTCTGAGGGTCTGAAAAAAACTTTGTACACAAAAGTGTATTCTTACTTGGGTGCTTCCTGAAGTCAAGCCGAAACCAAAAAGTCTTCTGTGCATGCAGAGTGTGCAGTTGTCAAAGATCAACTGTTTATCTCAAACCCTGTTTCCTCCGTCACCTTTGATAACACTCTTCCTCTAAGATCTAGCTTCACTACCAAATTTTGCCCCTCACATACCAGACAGTTCATAGGCTGGATTAAAAAAAAAAAAAAAAAAGTCATGAGAATGTTTTTATAATGGAAAAGGGATTATAGATTATGGGTTTTTCCCCTTTATCTCTCAACAAGATCCACGGAAATTTTGTTCTCACTGCCAGGTCACTCACAATGACCACTTACAGCACAAATTGTGGTAGTCACTAGACAATATTTTAATTGCACAGACCTATCTCTTCAATTAACCATCATGACTAAATTTCATGCTAGGCTGGAGCATGGTAAATATTTGCTGAGAGCAACTTGTTTGCTTTTCAGTCATGATGATTAATGCAAGTTAATTGGCAATCAACTCAAATTACAGCAGGACAATACTGGAGACTGGATGTAGGGATTGTGTCAAGACAGATTTCTTCCAAATAGATAGGATTTATGGCAGCCAAATCTTGTTTCAGATTGACGGGCTTGAGCAGTTAAACTACTCTGCTCCACTGTGCAGCCTCTCTAGACTGTGATTTTTGAATATGATTTTTATATCAAAGTTTAACCAACTCTGTCCGTCCAGCAGACATGATTTGCAAACATACTCTGCAGCACGTGGCTTTATAACTTTGAAGTCATGCTAGCTGGATCTCCTTGAGGTGTTTCAGCTCTTCTTAGATACTATCATTTCAAGAAGTTCAGCTTTTGTCAACTCGGCAGGTGTGCAAACCTCTGTCCAGAAATGGTGAGAGCAGGTATCTCCCCCCAGTGCAACACGTGTCTTTCCTCCTGAGCAGCCTGTTGCTTGTGCAATGTCTCTTCCCATCTCTTTAATGTGTGAACAGAACGTACTCCTGCCTCAGGCACTAATCACTGCTACGCCTCTACTGTGGTTAGAGGAATTCCGTCCTTGGAAGGTGGTGGGGATTGTGGCTCATGCAGCAATTGGTTCCCCTTCCTGCAGCTAACTTTCCTTTTGTCTTTGTCCTTGGGCATGGTTTTGACTCTAGAAAATGGGATTCCAGTTCCTTTCCTACAAATCAGGGCTCTGTCTTACAAGCTGACCTACACCAGCAGCGTGGCTGGAATGGAAATATGGGAGTGGAGCTATTTGGTCTAGTTACCAGTTGTTGTTTACTAGAATAGTAAGAACATAATGTTTTAATATCCCAACCCATTATGACCTGGTTTAGATATAACCAAACATCAAAGCTAACCAATGAGAAACAGACAGTACAGCATTGACTCACTCACTGTACTATTCTATAGATGTGTGGAGACATATAATTATTTTTCTGAACCAAAGTTTTATTTGAAAACAAAAATGTTCACAATCTGACTTTATGGCTTGTTTTCATATTTTGGCATGGTATATTGTATAGGGAAAAAATGTCTTTAATTAAAAGCAGCCTTTTGAACGTTACCCCAGACTTCAATTTTCATCTCCTGTTTTACTGCTTCTCTCCGTGTCCCCTCTCCCTCCCACATATACTCGCTGTGTTTAAACCCATCCTTACAAACTTTCATCGCTTCCTTCCTATTGTTTTGTGAGTCCTCCTCTGAGGTCTCTGCGCCAACACAAGACCCTCTGAAGACCCTCCGTGTGGAGTGTAGCCCCTGCATGCTGTTTGGGGTCTCCTTGCTGTCCCCCCAGAGTGAGTGGATGTGCTGCCAGGGCTGATCAGGAATTTCATAATGACCTTTCTACCCAGCTCATGAGTGCTTTGCTGGAGTCACCAGGAGCTAAAGGGGGATGCTCTCTCACATGCTGCCGTGGCTTCTACTTGAGTCAGCAGAGCACAGCATCACAGAAGGGCTGAGGCTGATCTGAGACCAGACAGTCTGATCTCGAGATGATCTAGTCCACCTCTCTGCTCAAGCAGGGTCACCTAGAGCTGCTTGCCCAGGTTCTGAATATCTTCACAGATGGAAGCTCCACAACCTCTCTGGGCAACCNTTGTATAGGGAAAAAATGTCTTTAATTAAAAGCAGCCTTTTGAACGTTACCCCAGACTTCAATTTTCATCTCCTGTTTTACTGCTTCTCTCCGTGTCCCCTCTCCCTCCCACATATACTCGCTGTGTTTAAACCCATCCTTACAAACTTTCATCGCTTCCTTCCTATTGTTTTGTGAGTCCTCCTCTGAGGTCTCTGCGCCAACACAAGACCCTCTGAAGACCCTCCGTGTGGAGTGTAGCCCCTGCATGCTGTTTGGGGTCTCCTTGCTGTCCCCCCAGAGTGAGTGGATGTGCTGCCAGGGCTGATCAGGAATTTCATAATGACCTTTCTACCCAGCTCATGAGTGCTTTGCTGGAGTCACCAGGAGCTAAAGGGGGATGCTCTCTCACATGCTGCCGTGGCTTCTACTTGAGTCAGCAGAGCACAGCATCACAGAAGGGCTGAGGCTGATCTGAGACCAG
The DNA here is from genome assembly GCA_013398295.1 of Chionis minor. Taxonomy (NCBI): domain Eukaryota; kingdom Metazoa; phylum Chordata; class Aves; order Charadriiformes; family Chionidae; genus Chionis; species Chionis minor. The sequence goes on along the minus strand of VZSF01004659.1, from coordinate 1,170,870 downwards.
ACAGTCTGATCTCGAGATGATCTAGTCCACCTCTCTGCTCAAGCAGGGTCACCTAGAGCTGCTTGCCCAGGTTCTGAATATCTTCACAGATGGAAGCTCCACAACCTCTCTGGGCAACCTGTGCCAGTGCTCAGTCACCCACTCAGTAAAAAGGTGTTTCCTCAGGTTCAGATGGAGTTTTCTGTATCATGCTCGTTGCCTCCTGACCTATCACTGGGCACTGCCAAGCAGAGCCTGGCTTCATCTTATTTACACCCGCTATCAGCTATTGATACACATTGATTAGATCATCCCTCAGCCTTCTGCAGGCTGAGTGGTCCCAGCTCTCTCAGCCTTTCCCGGTATGTCAGATGCTCCAGTCACTGGATCATTTTGTGGCCCTTCACTGGTCTCGCTCCAGTAAGTCAACATCTTCCTTCTGCTAAGGAGCCAGGATATTACAGGAGAAAACGGACAGTCTTCTGGCTGAAGACATTGACTGTCATCTTGTAGAAATAAATTAACTACCATTTGTCATCCCAAAGTTCTCATAAAATTTTGGCTTTAATCTCACTTTGTTTCACTATTTTAGCTAAAAAGCAGACATAACAATACCGTCTGCTGTCAGTGAGTTGCTGGATGAAGACACATTTTCGCCAGTGCCCATGCTAAGGTCTCAAGTGCTTTTCTGAGAGCAGCAGGTACAATTACCTGTGATCCCCCATGTGCTTCAAGGTAAATGAGAACTTTAAGGAAAAAGTTCTTTTCCACTTCTCTGCACACCTGCAGCCGTGCCATTGACAGTAGTGGAAGTCTTCAGTGACTTGCTAAGATGCGTGCATCTTGGGTGTACATGGTGTGTACAGCTACGCTGTACATCCATGACGTCACTTTGCATCAAATAAGAAGAAATATTGAGCAGATGACTTAACAGAGAGGCCAGGGTTCCATGGAAGAAACTACCAAAGCCGACAATCTGTGCCACAATGCAGGTGCGTACTGGGAGTAGGATGAAGGTAGTGGTAAGTAGTTTTTAAATCATGCCAGCACCTTTTAGGGATCACCAAAACAAATAGTTTATGTTGCGATTAATAACGAGTGACATGAAGCCAAGTCTGTAGGAAAGCTCTCGGCTCCACCCTTGGCACAATTGAATGAACTGAGGTTGAACAAGGCTGTAGGCACTGGATGTGTCCTAGCATGGCGCTCCAGTAACGCGGGTATTCATTGCCTGGCACTGTTTCCCCAAGGCAATGTGCCGTCCTGAGCAGACCAGCCAGGAGCAAGCTCAGATATTCTCATGCCACAGTTGGTATCATGCACGTCAGTATGTCCTTTAAGCTGCGCTGGTGGTGCAGGTAGGGCATCCAGGCTTAACCTCCAGTTCTAGGATGATTCTGCCCAAAACCCAGCTTTAGGAGTTAGTTTACTGTTCATACATTCTTTGAGATCTACCAGATCAAAGGTGTGGGTTGCAAAAAATGTCTTCTGTGTATAATGTTTGCTCGCTGTTTGCATACCATTTTCCTTGCTGTTATGCTGCATCCTGATTACTGTATGGTTACTTGCAACCTCTTAAATAAGAGGAAATTATCTGAAAATTATGCTTAGGTGAAGAAGAACTTGGGGAAATAATAGAAACAAATGCAGTGAATGGTATAATGAAAAGTGTCGTATTTTTCTGCTGTAGCTTATATGCTAAATAGTTTGCTTCTGTGAATGCAATTAAAATACATATCGATTTTTCATTTATTTTGTCATAGGCTGAGTACTTCTATGAGTTCCTGTCTTTGCGCTCTTTGGATAAAGGCATAATGGCTGATCCAACGATAAATATCCCTCTGCTTGGAACAGTTCCTCATAAAGCATCAGGTTTGTGCTGTTGCTGTTATAGATTGTGTTCCTGCAAAAAATATTCCTCAGCCAGAAAAGTCTAAATATTGTATTATGAATTGCAGGTCTGAAATTTATTGCAAAAGAAATGCTTGCCGCAGTGCTTGACACTGAACAGTTTGTGAGCACCTTGCCTGACTACAGCAGCATATTTGTCTGAGCCAAGTCACATGAAGCTTTTATGTGCAGATAAATCAGCAGAAACTTGCGCAAAATTGCTGCATAAAATTCATGTGCATGAATATTGTTGCTTAAGTTGTGCAGCTTTTGGAAAACAAAATCTTTGATCACTATAAGGAATAGTTATCAAATTCTTCTGTTTCTCAGAGGTTGCAGTGTGTGGACGTTTTACCTTCAGTTGGGGTCAGCTGTCGTCATCAGGCATTCAGCTCTAAGACACAAGTTCTGGTTTAGGATATTATCATTTACCACTTTTCCCTTAGTTGTGCATTCTTAGTCCTTCACTGGAGCTTATAGTTCCATGGCAGAGGCTGAGCCCAAGCCAATGTTGGTGCTCCAGAAGGACCACGGTGCACAGTGAGCTAGGTGGAGTAAAAAAGTTTTCCATGAGAGGCTATCGAATCCACTTTGCTCGGAAGTGGTTTAATAACTATCTAGGTGATCTGTTCCAGAGCTAATACGTGGTAGTTTCCTGCAGAAAGGCAGAAATGTACATCTGGGTGACAGTAGTGTCTCAGTGATCGTGGTTTCACGATCAGCCTTAGCCAGCCTAAGACCATGGGAGATAAAATGGGAAAGAAATGAGAAATGGAACAGGAGAATGGGACTGCAAGTGGAGCACTGATGTACAGGTTTACATCTATGACCAGTCTTTCTTTCTCTTCTCTTTTTTCAGTGTATAGATTCTGAAAGTTTGTGTTTGATATCCTCCATTTTCCGCTTGTAGTAGAATGGTGTTGAAGTAATGTTGCAGCACAGCTTTTTGCTGTGGCACCTGGAATTTAACATTAATGATTGGTCTCTCCGTTCCATGTGCATTGAATGAGTGGTATTGAAAATGGATTTGTGTGAAGAGTGCTATAACGTTTGTACTGTAATTGCTGCAATTTAATGGTTGCAAGTAAATTGACAAGTAAAGACATTTAAAAGTAGCTAAAAAGCCACAACGGCAAAGTTCTTGTTTAGTATTATTTCCATCTCTGTATAAGCAGGTTAGATATGTGGGAATCTCTGCACTCAGCATCCTCTAATAGAAGCTAGTTTCTCCTTTAGTTTTTAACTATCTAGAAATGCTAGACCAAAAGGTCCCCCTTCTGACTGTGTTTAGGAAAACATAGTCTACAAGTGCAGGGAGGCCAGGGATGAGATCTCATTGTTCCAGGAGAAGGTCTGTTAACCATCATGATGGGAGGTCTGATTAAAGCCAAAAAGGCCTCACCCTATTTGCAGCACGTGTGCCTCAGTTCCAGGACTAATACGGGCATGTCCATGGTGTTTCCTTACGTGGATCGTGTGCAGGGCACCACCGCACTTAGTATATATAAGCTGTATTTAAGTCCTGTTTGGCATTATAGTGAGTCCGGTGTTTAACAATGATTGATAATCACCACACGTACAGTATTTGAAGCATGTACACTATTTAACATTGAGCCACTAGTATGATGGTGGGTTTTTTACCCTGTCTGCTAGCTGGCCAAAATTCACTAAGTAGCCTTAAATAAATACATGCTATAAAAGTAGTGAATGTTTGCTCCTTTGTAGTTAATCATATAATTTGTATGTCCGCAAAACAGTTCTGACAAATCTAGTCTAGTTTGCCTGGATCCATTGCATTACCCAATAATTTTTCAACACGTATGCACATCAGAAGAAATTCAGTCACAAGCTTGTAGTTGGTGACCAAAAAATAGTAGCAAGTTATTTCTTGAAAAAGCATTTTAGCCCAAAAGATTACACTAAAGAAAATTGAGGAGGAATAAAAGAGGAAAGACGGCTGTATTAAACGAGTGGGAAACAATAATGAGGATTAACAGTTAAGATATCTCACTCAGAGGTAGTTGAACCCAGCGATCTTGTCAAAATCAGTGGAACTTTAAAACTTCTTTGAGGATATTTGCGTACCAGCAATAAAGCATAAGGATGGCTTTAGTGCTTTAAGGCCTACCTAACCTGTATTTTGTCTTATGGCCAACAGTGGCCATAAGAAGACCTGTGGAAGAGCAAAAGGAGTGCAAGCATATATGATACTTCTGTTTACCCTCTCAGCTCTGACTAGCTTCATCTTGGAAGATTTCCTGAGTCTTAAGTGATTTGCCTTTTTTATAACCACACATGGCTTATGGATCTCTCTTTCCAGCACTTTTCCAGGCTCTCCTTGAGTCCATATTATCTTCTGGTATCTTCAGTCGCTTTGGCAAGGAGTTCACTGCCTCCCATGGCATGAAGTTCCCTTCCTGTTGTTTGGAGTCTGGCCACGATAGCTTCATCTGATGGGCGCTAGTCCTTGTACTGGTAGAGACAGCAGTCAGTCCATACTGTTAGTCCTATCCATGCCGGTCATGATTTTGTAGATGTCTATTATGTCTCCCCTAATTTTTCTCTTTGCCAAGCTGAAGAGTTGCAGTCTACTCAATTGCTCCTCATTGGATGCAGCCTTGTTGTCCTCTCATCTTTCTCTAATCCAGCATATCCTTAATGAGATGAGGTATCAAATTCTCCTCAAATTTAAATTAGGTTTAAACCACTTAGGTTCTTTAGACTCATTTGAAAATCCCATCCCCAAATCCCAGGATTGCTACCTGATTCAGTGCTCACAACATGGGTATTGTTACACCTAGACACATGGTAAGATGTTAAGGAGGCTGGAGAAGATGCCTTCCAGTGAGAACTTAAAGTACTAAGACTACTCAGCTTGTCTGAAAGAAGATGTTTGAGAGGAGTGTGGCTACCTGTCTCATGAGAAGAGGCTGGCTGCTTGTTTCACAGGGGAAAGCCTACAAAGATCTGGTGCCCCAATGCGTGCCGGCACGCCTGGGTGCGTCACAGCACTGCCTCATCCAGGTCACACAGTCCCCCAGCCCACTGGCCAGGCTCAGGACACGTCCTCGCCCTGCCCACTGCTGGTGTTGACACATCAAAACAAACATGCTGAGCAACCAAAGGTGCTGAAACTCCCTCCAGGCTCGGCGGGAGAAACTGGTGCCTTCTCTGGGTGCAGCAGCATCTGTGCTCACTCTGCCATGCTGCCAGAGAGGGACAGGGGACTGCAGGGCTGCGCATGGACTTTCACTCCTCTCCCGACCTCGCGTGCCCACATCTACTGGGACTGGTAATTCAGAGCTGTCCCTGAGGCAATCCCACCCCTGAGACGGTAGGTGGCTTTCGGTGGTGGCTTTTTCGTGTTAGCCAAGTGGGTAAAGCAATTGCCTGCAAACCTGAAGACCTCCGCAAATGCACAGGAGTTACTCTCAACCTGCCTCTACTGGAAACAACTCAGTGAGCCTTGTTTTCCTGAACAGAAGGAAAAGGCATTAGCTCCCAGGCAAAAGGGATTAGACCTGCATCCTCCACATCCCAGGAGCACATTCTAATTGCCAGCTAAAAGTAAATTTGATCTAAATCACCAGGTTTCCTTAGGCTCCTTTTCAAATTAGTTAAATTTTCCTCACTCCAGCTAGAGCCCTCTGCTCTGCAGCCCTCGGCGCGAGCACTCCAGAAGATACAGAAGTATAAATGTGCAAGAACGGCAATTCTGTGGCTGATGGGATGATGGCTAGCAGTGTAAAGCCCTGGGCTGTGATTTCCTCTCCGTGTGTTTAGCCAGTGATGGGCAAATGTAAACTGAATCCTGAATTTGGGAAGCAGGGTCCAGACCTGAGGTTTGCCCTGCCACAGCCCTGCTGAGAGCTTCTGTAGCCCATGGGAGCTCACGGCCGTGGTTCTGGGTGCACGGGGCTTTTGCTCTGTGCTTTGTTTTGACAGTCGTGCTGTCGCTGTGTGCTTAGCATTGTTCAAACAGGCATAAAAAAGGAGGGATTTGGGCAGAGTTTAGGGACTTTATTTTAGCTCTGAATTGCCACAGAGCTGAGCCAGGATCCAGGTGCTTATTGCTTGTAGGACGGTCCTTTACTGCATTTCTGTGTGCTTAGGTGTTCGGACATGTGGGAAGTTCCAAAATGTGCATGCTTCCTGGGTGGGGATTGCTGGAATAAGGGGTTTCCAACCTGTCCCCTCAGACTTTAGCCCTAAGAGATGCATGCCTGGACTTTGCCTTAGGCATTCAAACCCACAGGTAGATCTCAGGGGTTTGCTACCGATTCAGTGAAGTCTAGATATGGCTCTAATGCCATCATTAAGCATCTGCCACATCTTTCTGCCTGTAGCAATTTGCTCAGCGAGGTGACACACATCTGAATGCAAGCACTGGTTTCCTGCACTTGTGCTTTGAGAAGGTTACTATGGTTTAAGAAGTTCACTGCATTTAAACTGTGTTTAATCCACTGTAAGGGTTTCCTTCTTACCACAGGGTTACATGCTCTTTGTAACTGTCTTTTAAAAGGTTGGTATAAAAGTGCTTCAACAATGGGATTGCTTTATAATGAAAGCTACAACAGACCTTTCAGTCTGTAGGACTTACCAGAAGCAGAACGCGTTTCAGCAACAAATTATTCTGTATTATACCAAGGCAACAAATAAGAAAAATGGCCCAGTTATGACTTGCATAATATTTTAAAACAAGCAATTTAAACCAAACCAAATGTAGGGCTGTTAGCTCAATATTTGGCTCTGAAATCTCAGACCAGCTTCAGAAGAAATGAATAAACAATTTCTATGAGCTGGATCTAACTTATAAAGCAGCTAGGAAGAGCCAATTTTGAAGAAAAGAGATAAAATCGCTTCATCTGAAGATTATTTAAGATCACTTGTGACAATCACAGAGGAGCATTCCATAGCTCTGAGGTATCAGGCTTGCATCCTCATTGAAATACTCCAGATTTACTGGCCTTAATTATTTACTTGAACTCTTTGTAGTTCAAAAGTATTTCAACACTGTTCCTGGAAAAACAATCTCCAAATATCACTACACTTCCCAAGTTTTGTCAGAGTGATGTGTCTCTGTCTTCTTTCTAAATATTTGCACCCATGATCTTATTCATCAAGTGTACCATCTTGCCAGCACTTTATGGAGTAAGTTTTGATTAAATCAGTATCTTATTTAAGTATTAATTACAATAGCCAAACCAGCAAAACATATCTAAAGTAACTTTTTTTTCCAAAAATGTGTAAGATGTTTCTGCAGAAGTCATATGAGAGCCTGCATACGGGCAGAAGTGATCGACTCAGCTTAGAAAATTTAATGTAGGCTTCCAACTGGTTTTGGTGTATCCTTAGATACCTCCGCATGTGTAATTGCCTCATCTACAAGCAAAAGTATGTTTGTGTTAAGATGGCTGTCTGTGCTGCAGGCTGTTGGGGTTATGTCAGTAAATGAGCACAGGCTCTCCTGTGCTGGTGTACTTCCAGTCCTGGAGCCACCTGTGAATAAGATGATCTGTATATCTCTGTGTTACAGGTTTTCATCAACAGCATTACTCTAAAGTTTAAATATAAATATTATCTACATTTTTCAGTATTTCAATGTATGCTTTTGTATGTATATAGATATATATGTATGTAAATACCAATATTATTGTTATTATTCTCCTTTAAGTTGTTCAGGTTGGATTTCCTTGCCTTGGAAAACAAGACGGGGTCGCTGCATTTGAAGTGAATGTGATCATAATGAATTCAGAAGGCAATATTATACTCCAGACCCCTCAGAACGCCATCTTCTTTAAAACATGTCAGCAAGGTAATGCTAAAGAGAGGGCATGCCGAAATGCCTGGTCACATAACTGATATTTCATTCAGGCTACTGACTAGAGAAGATGGAAATAAAGCAGTCACAGAGTGTGTAGGAATGGTGGTGAATGTCATGCCGTTCTGGCTTTGTCTGGGGATTTGCTGTGTATTTATTGCGTGTTTACTAACCTCTTACTTACTGTCAGCTCCATCTCCTTTAGCGGACTGGGTTGGAGACTTCTCTTCTCCTGTTCGTAGCTCGTCATATCAAGGACGTTAATAGAAATATATTGTATGAGAAGCACCTATTAGCAAATGACTTGAGGTGCTTGGAGGAGAGCTAGTCCCATGAAAACAAGCTGAGGCTAATATTTCCAGAAGTGGTGCGTAATTTGGAGAACTGAACTTCAGGGATCTGCAATGGGGACGCTGACTTCGATTAATACCGTTTGGTGCCTTAGTTCAACTGGTCCTTAAAGCTCAACTTGCACGTCCAAACCAAATGCAAAAATCCTAAATCAGAACATCTTTGCGTAAAATTTTGCCTTTCCTGGAGCCCAGATGGCAACCTCTTGGTTTTGGATACAGGTAAGGTGGTGGATGCTGGTCCTCAATACTTGCCGTCATCGAGCAGTAAACACACCCAGGATGCTCTGGTAAAAGAAGGGCAGTGTGAAGTTATTGCAGTGTTTACTTGGAAAGGAGGGAAGCTGTTTAATCAACCAATCTATGAACCATAAATGCTATGTAATAAGACTTTCTGGATTAATTTGATACACTGCGAACAACTATAATTATCACTTTGAACTGAGGCTGTGGAAATTCAAAAATCAGTATCTCGGATAAGGCAGTTATCCCATGTCCTGTGCAATTGTATCAAAGTAACCCATGACAGGGCTGATGTACAAAGAGTGAGATTTCTATTCTTCTCTTATTAAATCTTCATTCCCAGCCCCACACTTTCTTCTCTGTGCTCTTTTCTCTGAGCTAATTGGTGGCAGTGTGGCTTCAAAGAGCAAGCAGCAAGAACAGGAGCTGTTTATTCTTTGAAACCTCGCTACACCTAAATAGCTAAGCTGCTTGTCTCCTTTGAAGCCTTGCTGCTGCCAATTAGCCCAGAGAAAGTGGAGGAGGGGGAGAAGAACTGGGCAGAGAAACGGGAAGGAGAACAGGGGCTTAATGGAAGTAAAATCAATCAGATTTCGTGCACAAAGCTGGGTGTCTGATGTAAATACAACACAAAACATTTGCTATCTTTTTATTTGCAGCTCAGCTCAAGGGTACTGAACTCAATAAACTTTGGAATAGTGTTGGGGTAATCTAATAGAGGAAGCAGAGTTACAGGTCTGTTGTGGAAAAGTGTGGCTTAGAGGGAGCTCCAATCTCAGTTTCGTAGTAGCACTCATCCAAGTTATCATTTCTGTACTGTTAGTTGCTGTTACTATTTTGATATTGGATATAATATTTAACAGTTTAGCAGTATCGCATCATATGGCCTCTCGGGAAAGCTGGGGGCGATTATTGTCCTTGTCCTTTGTTTCTCGAGCCAACTGAGAGAGGAAAGGACAATTTTCTGAAAATTCTAGAGGTGGGCAGAACTCTAGAGGTGGGCAGAGGAGCGGTTTTTTCACCTCATCTCTTCCAGCATGTACTGGGGTAACTCCCACTCCTTCCCTCTATCCAGTGAGGTGGACACCGCAGTGTTTTGGGACACATGCTGAGAAGGATGAGAATGTCCATACCAGCTGGTGTTAGTGTAGGGATGAGTTTCCTTCCTCTGAAAGATGTTGTGCATTGTGAGGAGCTCCAATCACTCCTGCTGGGGCCCTGGTCACCATTTCCAGTCATTCTTGGCCGTCCAGAAAGGGCTCCGCCAGAGGAAGTGAGAGGCCTGAGGGAGCAATTTTGTGGGAGAGAAGAGGCTTTCTTGTGGCTAAGAGGGGGCCACACAAAAAAAATATGTTTTCCTATTTTTCTGTTTGAAATGGTATGTATTTAAGCATGCGTTTTCTGTAATGAATAGCAGCTCTGCATTCAGGTACAAAGAGAGAAACATTTCCAGAAAGAGTGCTGGAGTACACTGTTGGAACACAGTAAGACAAAAAAGCCTTTCCCACTATCACTACTGCTGCAAACAGCTTTACTTACAAAGCAATGCATTTTGCTTCAGGTATCTATGCCCTTGGATAGAAGAACATTTTAAAATTATATCTTTTGTCCTCTCTCTCTCCTGTTTGTTTGGCAGTTGTACACAATATCCAGCCACCTGACCAAGTACATCAGATTTTCTTTCCTTTTGTTTAGTCTCAGAATTCCCTTTCGTATCCCACTGAATAGAGAGCTATTACATGAGTGCAGCAGAATACTGCTCATGTTTATAGCAGCAATCATTTCCCATGGCTCTAATCAGCTATTAGATAAATTTTCAGAAGCAAGTTTATTTGTGTATGAGTCTAACTAACAGATATGCCACCTGACTCAAATATTAGAAGGGAGAATAATTGCATTTTTTTAAGTCCAGGATTATGTTTTCCTCTATAGTAATAGGAGTTACAGTTTAAAGAATCTCTGTGGGCTGCAAAAATGTCTCAGGCAACCTGACCTTTTTGAATTTATATACATCCTGCTACTCCTCGGCACTTTAAACGAGTGCACCTTAAAGGCTATAGCTGCTTCAGTTTGAACTCGGGTATTATTCAGTTGGGAATCCCTGTGAATCCATGGTACATCTTTACAGCCTGGGGATGGGAGGTGCCAGCAATTCCTAGTGAGGCAATGGGAAAGAGGTAAGGATGCTGTTGGCAGGTGTTGTCAGTCACATATGTTTACAGCACTGTTACACTGAAGGAAAAAAAGAAAAAGATACAATGCCAACATTACAGCCAATTGCTGTCTAATAGATGGCCTTTGAATTTGGGTTGAGATATATCAGTCTACCTCAGAGTTTTTGAACTTTGTCACTTGGAGTGTCATCCAGCATAACATCAAGATGGGGAGGTCATGCCTGCTCTGCTAAAGCTGCCCTGTGGCCCTGGTACCACTGATCACAAGTGATGTTCACTTTTTCTAATGACAGCCTCTCCTGCCTGCCGCCTTCTCTGTGAGACATCTAGGAAGGTATTTTTGAGCCACCGCCTTTCTACCGAGCAGTCATGTTTTCATGGGGTTCCATAGGATTCAATTTGCTTTGTCTCTTGTTTGATGGGCTCTGGTGTTTTGAGGATGGTGGTGGTACCCAGAGTATTTCATATCCTTATATAACGCAGACAGTGTTGTCGAATGCTTTAACCGGTGTTTGATCGATAGTTGAGATGTGAATGAGTTGGATGATGATATAGGACCACTGTGCAGGAGTGCTTTCATCTTCCTTTCTGACCTTCTTTCGTCTAGCCTTGAAGTTGACTGTCATTTGAATACAGATTTCATCACTTTGTCACCTCAGCAATAACAGATGTAGTAATTAATTCAATGCAAGTTGCAGTGCAGTTTAATTAAGGCTGCAGAAATTGAAACTGGTCCTGTTACTAAGGGCAGGTCTAACCAGTGATGCAAGTCCGGCATTGGCTGCCTGCTCGTTTCCGCACAGAGGAGAAAGTGCTGGGTTGTGCAGAGCATCCACGTTGCTCATGCACTTCCAGAGCAGCAGAGCCTGCACATTCTGTCAACAAGCACATTGTGCGTTTGTCTGAATGTGTGATGAAACCTCTATTTGTAGACTAACAAAAAAGAAACTAATTTTTCTCGAGGAGGTCTTAGCTGAACTTCCATTTCTGTCAGCATTTGCTACTCTGTCAGCAAATATTTTTACTCTTGTGTCAAAGAAATATATTGATCCTACCAAAAGTTAGCTGACAACTGAAGTATGTGATATCCAGTTAAGATTGTCATTGTATTTTATGAAGCGGAGTGTCCAGGAGGATGCAGAAATGGAGGCTTTTGCAACGAAAGACACGTCTGTGAATGTCCAGATGGATTTTACGGGCCTCACTGTGAGAAAGGTAATTTAAAAAAAAATTTCAACTATCTTTTTGATAATTTTAACAAAATTAGCTACTGCACTGTAGCCTCCTAAAAGAGTGGCCTATTCTGAAGATTTACTATATTTTGAGTCCACACATGTAAGAGAATTACTATCATCATCCATGGTCTAATGGAAACATTAATTGCTTGCAAGAAAGACATTTTCTCTCTAAGATACTGCTTTTAACAAAAACTGACACAATAGTTATGTGATCCTTAATAACAGGGAATCCATCTGGCAAAAAGATGAAATAAAATTCTTGTGCTAATGAGGACTAGCTGGGAAACAAACCACAGGACTTTCGTTATTCAGCATTTGTTTATTTGGAGATAATATCTAATTTGGAGATAAGATCTAATTTGGAGACAGGCTGACAATGAAGACGGGGAGATGAAGAAAAGAGTCTCCTTTTCCTTTCCGTTAGTGATTAATAGCCCCAAATGACATTTTCTGGAGTGAGGGACCAAGAAACTGAGTGACGTCGCAAGGGAACTAGCTGTTCTTCCTATGTCTTCCTTCAACTCCCCCAGTGGCAGACACTCCCCAAGTTGAGTTGAGTTGGAGCAAACCATCCCAATGGGCATCCTATTCTATTGGCAACCTTCACTCCCAGCTCTGGCTACATCCAAAATATTAAGTGCAAAGGATGAGTCCTCTGGCCTGCAGGCCAACTGGGATGGTGCAGTTTGCATGCGTATGTTTAATAAACTCTCCTACCTGCCAAAAAAAACCCCCTCCAAACTCCCTACTGGGAGGAGCCCATGGCCGGTGCTCACCCTGGGGCTGTGCCCACAAGGGTTGGCCAGGGACAAAGCCACACCAGGAATGGCACCAACTATTTCAGAAGATGGATGATCCTGCACCCCTACTTGGCCCCGCGCCTGGGTGCTGTTTAACTCAATAGTATGGACCCAGCCTCGCTCCATGTACCGATTGTGGGCAACCATGAAACGAAGCATTGCCACCTGGTGTGCCTGCCTGGAAGAGCCTTGTGGGGTGGCCACACCTGCAGAGAAGGCCTGGGAGAGCTCAGGGGCTCTGCAGAATGTTGGCGGGGAGCATGCAGGACAGTTTGGCCACCAAACCAGGCCATGCAACAGGCTCCTGTAAGCCTAAATTTAGGCTGTGTGATTATGCTCAGTTATGCAGAGGGAGAAAGGGACAGTTTGATGTAAATCCTGCCTGGGAACCGAGTTGAATTGCTGACACCTCTGAGTGCAGCCCCTATAGAGACCATCCTGTCTGCAGAGCTGAGGCACCAGCAGCAGCACCAGAGTCTGGTTATAGAGGAGGGGACACTTCAAATATCCAGAGGGAGTAGTGGGGGGCTTTGTGCTCCCCACTTTGGAATTAAACTGTACAAGAGGTGATTTCTGCTTACATATGGAACCAGATTTGAACATAATTTAATCTTCACTTTTTTAGTAACGCTGTATACAAATTGGCAGACACAAACCAGATATGCAATTGGTTTAACACACTCCCGAAGATGCTGTACAAAGGTGACTTGTTGCGTTCAGCAGAAGGAAGAGTAGCTTAAGGAGACAATGCGCTGTGTATTCAAACAGAGAGTTGTTGTCACACCAGCGATGTCTTTTCTGTTCTTCCTGCTCCTCAGCGCTGTGTGCTCCTCGCTGCATGAACGGTGGGCTCTGCATCACACCCGGCCTCTGCATCTGCCCCCCAGGCTTCTACGGCATCAACTGCGACAAAGGTAACTGACACCTAAACCCCCCCGGGCTCCAAATCCGGCAACGTCTCTTTATTCCCTTGTGTTAGTTTCCCTCTAGGAGAGGATTTTGGAAAGTTGGGCAAATGATGAATTTAGCAAGTTTTAAAAGATGTCGTTTTGTGATTCTTCAAATAGATGATTTAGCACAGCCTGGGAGCTGCTGGAAGTGCTTTCACAGCTGGATGTGCCAGCATCCATATACACTAGCTCAGTGAAGGGTAATTTAGACAATCTCTTTAGCTGATCCATTGAAAGCTGTGGGACCTACCACGAAATTCACTTATATTTCTGCCCTAGGTAAAAAAAATGATCGCTATTTGAACTCTAGTTTCCTGGAGTAAAAGTAGTTTTACTAATTACTTAGTCCATTAATTTGCTGCATCTGGACACATGAAGAAATAAGTGGTCTATTCATTTTTGTTGCTGCATTGTGGCTCAAGGAAGGATAAAAAGGAACAATCAGTTGTTTAGAATGGTAATTTGGAACAGTCCAAGCTACCACATATTAAAACCCAAGTTTCCTGCAGAGATAAATCTGACCTGCTCATGGCAGAGAAGATTACAGGACACCACATTGCATTTATTGTTGCAGAACTGTATGAAGTAATGACTAAATGGAAAAGGTCCTTGTGGACTTTCCAGCAAAATAGCAGGAACCTTCCCAGGCCTTTGGGTACGCTTGCACAAACTGGTGTGGTCCAAGTCCTTCTGACGTGTATCTAGTCCTCAATGAGACCTTTTACTGTATTTAAAAAATATTCCCAAAGTGCACTGTAATGAAATGCTCCCAATGTCTTGAAAGATATTGAGCTGTAAGATTAACGTGAATCCCAGCTGTTTGGTGAAAAGTCACATCTAATACAATGTAAGTAATTTGGCAGATGAGAGACACAGCATTTGCATCTATGTCACCACACAGCAAAAACTTATAAAGGTTTTGTTCTAGCTAAACCACAAATCTCCCAAGGCATTAATTAAGAACTGTAGTGAAGCATCCTCTTGTAGAAGTAACTCCCAGTTCTAGGTTGTGCTCCTTTTATCAGACACTGACAGTTTCAATAGCGACAGCGACTTGATCCTTCAACAAGCTTTACATGTGAGGATTGATAAAGATGTAACACAGTCTGTCCTTGGGGATCTCACTGCTGTATTGTCCGCTTGTCTCTTTCTGTCTTGACTTGTGTGTGTGCCCGTGTGAAGCATTCTCTAGGAAAAAATTGGGTTTCAGTCTTCCTTTGTAAACCAGATGAAAAGATGTTAATGCAACTTTTTTAAACCTACTCAATGTTTATTTATGATGAGCAGCAGAAAACATTAAGGCCAAGTCAGACTGAGTTCATGTTAGTGACTTAGTTCATTCCTGGTTTATTTGTTTCAGCAAACTGTACAACAACCTGTTTCAATGGAGGAACGTGTTTCTACCTGGGAAAATGCATTTGTCCTTCGGGCTATGAGGGAGACCAATGTGAAATTAGTGAGTAACACCTCCGTTTGCTTGCTTTCACTCACATCCACTTATTCTAGCGTCAATGTCTGAATGACGAAGTGGTGCCTGCCTCTGCTGGCCCACAGCGAGGGTCTCACACAGCAGGTTGGGGCCCTCAGAGGTGGATGCCTCAAGACTCCAAATGCGTTTCTTACTGACAAGTTTGACGCATTGCTAGACCAAATTCAACCATTTGGGGGTAGGACCAGATGACCTCCAGAGGTCCCTTCCAACCCCTAACATTCTGTGATTCTGTGATCTCAGCCCCTACCTTGTTTTATTTTTACTAGTACTAGGGCTTGGTAACAACCCTGAAGCCATATGTATGCAAGCAATACTTCGTGACAGACAGAGGTGCTGCTGTGCCAAGCCCATGTGGAGCAGCTATTTTCAAACGTTACAGCAATTCGTGCTCGGGCACAGCAGATTAGGTCTGAGCCCACACCTTTGAAAGGGCAACTTTAAGCTGGGAATGGAAGGGTTTGGGGCAAAGGGAGGACTGAACCGTAAGAGCTTGAGAACTTTCACTTCATGTATTAAGTTGCATTCACATGGCAACTTGAAAATCCGTGTCATAAACATCAAAAGACTTGCCATTTTCAGAAGTTTAGCATCAAAGCAATTCAAAATATTTTAGCTCATGGTTGATCTAAGTGTGCTGTGTAAAGCTGGGGGTGGAGATACGGCCAGGCTGGAACAGACCTGGGAGGTCAGCTGTCAAGTATTTGATCTCACTAAAAGAAGAGTTTTCTCACAGCTGTGTTAAATTGGATTAATTCTATAGTTCCCCACACTTGAATAGAGTATGAGCATTTTGGTTTTGAGAATGTACACCCAGGTTGTTCTTTCTGGGCTTAAAGCTTCTAACAGGGCGCTGTGCAAGGAGCTTCCCCTGCTGTAAATAATCTTACTAACGTTCCCCAGCACCTACACAGGAGTATGGAGAGCACCATCTGGCCTGGAATACGTAAGAGCTGATTTCTTGATATGCATCAGTAGAGACAGGCTCTTTTCATAGTTTTAAAATTTGCATTATCAAATGTTTTGGAAACACACAGAAATAAACTCCAACATGGTGTCAGCCAGTACAGGGCAGTAAATGAATTACTGTGCAAAGGAAGAGCATAGATACCATAAGACCTGTGTTTTGCTCAGGATTTATGTGTAGATAAACAGTAGGTCTATGTAAATATTTCACCATATCTCTATACATTACAAGGCATTTTGAAACTCCTTTTCACATGATCAAAACTGGAGCCAAATGGAAGCAGTAAAGCTTTATTGTTATTAAATTAGTAAAGATTGCCCTTTGATATAAATTCAGATGAGATGTCGGCAAGAACAACAGTGTGAGTTTCCACTGAATTTGCCTTTGCTTATGTCAAGTTCAAATTTGACGATCCGGCAGAATCTCATTTCTTTCTTGAGTCCCCAAGAAATCAACTGCTGTTACTTCTCAGATGAGAAACTTTGGTTCAAAGGTTGAGAAGCATGTATTTTATGTCAGTGGTGGTTTTTTGAGGAAAATTCTTAGAACTGGTATTACAGCGCATATAATTAAGAGTGCTGCACTTAACTGGTCTGTCCCAGGGGCTCTTAAGCTCATTGCTGTCTGCTGCTACTTGGGATAGGTACAACTGACTTCGGCTTCCTGTGCAACTCAAAATAAGCTAATTGAAATACAGGCAATAAACTAGTTTCTCTACAAAAGAAAGGGGGAAAAAATCAGGATCAGAGTATGCGAGGAGCTAAACTGGGATCATGTTGATGAGAGCAAGGAAAGCTATGCACTTGCCTTGGCTTTTGTAAAGCTGGGACAGCAATTGTTAGGCCGTGATTGATGGCTGCTGCCACCTCTGGGCAGTGCACAAGTACCAGCACAACAGTGGAGGACTGCGAGAAATGCTAGACGAGGGTTGGAAACACCAGAGGAGAAACACAACTCAGTCTCTTTTCTTAGGTCCAGGGCCAGCTACATTCAGCCATGGGGATCTTGAAATAACAAGGGGAGAAAGCCTTTCGACAGGCAGAAAGCCATCTTCTGAAAACTGCAAAGTTTTGTTTTGTTGTTGTTTTTTTTTTAATATTGCTTAAAGATTTTCAGTGCTTGTCTAATAGTTGAATCACTCTCTAAGACTCCTGGGAAATATATTGGACCCAGTCTACTATACTAACAGGCATTCACAGTCTTCCAGATTTTTTTCTAGCTATAGTTATGCATTGTCTCTAATTAGTTTTTCAATTTGAGTCCAGAGAGTTTTATTTTGTTTTGGATTCCTCCCCCATTTTTCACCGACTGTTTTGTTGCTTTTTCCATTTCTTAGTCAATACCAGAGAGAGTTATTCTTCCTTCTGTGAAAATGTCTTAGTCCAAAGTTAATTGAGCTGTGCTGAGCCAAATGCTTGCCTAATGCAACTCAGTGGAACTTGGTATCACACCCTTTGACCCATATTCTCCAGATTTACTTCAAGAACTAGGAAAATTCCCAGATTTCCTTAGCATTTCTCCTTTGGGTCATTAATTACTTGGGATCCAAGTGCGTGCAAATTAGAATACCCAAAGGTTCCCTCTCCAGAGGCTCCTGCGGGGAAATTGCGCTTTTGTGGAAACTCTCCTCAGCACGTTTGTTGTGTTGGCTGATTATGAAGCTTGTTTCAGGGCTATTAAAATAATTATGCACATTAGGAACAAATGTTTCTTTTATGTTGACAATACACACATGCATCACAGAAGTCTGCCGGCGTTGAGAGCTTGGCAAGCGCTACCTGGGGTACTGAGCTCCCAAGGGGGCAGGCTGTGGTCATGAGATGAGTGCATTTGCTGAGGTTTCAGCACAGCAAGCCAGTGTTGATGCCTAAATCATCATGTGCAGGTCTCAGTTAACATCCTTTTTTAAAAAAGAAAAGGGAAGGGGAGGGGAAGGGAAAGGGGGGANGGAAAAGGAAAAGAAAGGGAAAGGGAAAGGGAAAGGGAAAGGAAGCAGTTTGCTGCCCCAGGTTCTAGTTTTTGTTTGCTCAGGGATTCAGGTAAATATTAGTAATAAATGTAGGAAGGGCTTGTTTTTCTCTTTTCTGCAGAACCCAGAAAATGTTGTGGGATTAGAAAAGATGAAAAACGGTTTTGGATGACAATAAGAAAAGCTGCACTGGTACATATGGCCACCAAGGAGGCAAGAGGTTGAGGGTGCAGTTCCTGATGGCCCCAGAGCACCCAGGGACATGGCAATGAGCATCCCTTGGCCTGGTATTGACCTAGCTCATGGGCACTGTGTTACCCTTCCTAGAGGCAAGCGGAGATTTAATTAGTTAATAATGCAGACAAATTGTAAGAAGGGATTTACAGTCTGGTGATGGGAGACTTGATGTTAAATTTGAGGAAGGCCCTTGGTGTGAGTCAGGCCCAGTGGAAACTTGAGTGTGGATCTCTTCCACCAACATGGACCTCCTCGCTCCAAGGCGAGACAGCACTGTCCAACCCAGCCTGTTCCTGTTGGCAAAGTGTGAATGTGAGGGAAAGTAATTTCCAGACCAAAAGCCTTGAAAAATGCCTGACAGTTCTAATTACCATTACCAAAGATGCTCTGTTTTTTGCAAAAAGAAGGGCATGCTTTTTTTGATGCGCCTTTAGTTTCTGAGCTGTGGTGTGGAACGGCCCCCACGGCACCACCCACGGCATCACGGTGCTCCACAGTCACAAGCTGACAGCCCTGGCCGGTCTTGTCACCGCCTGCACGCAGCTGCCGCACCTGCCCCTTCCCGAGCATCCTATTGCTTAAAATTTCTCTTGGATACCACCAGATTTTCTTCTGCGTGTGCCCCCCCGGGTATGGATGCCACCCTTTGCAAACGCGAAGTCTGGACATTTCGCTGCCTCCCCCACAAAGGGTGAGGAGCGCAGGAGGCAATATTGACCAGTGGCACGGGGGACTCTGCAGAGTGGCACAAGTCTGGGCACGAGCTGCATGGACACACAGGCTTTGGCCATGCCAAATTATTGTCATCTTTTTAAAGCAGAAGAACGCGTATAAACGGGAAGCACAGACTTTCAGCAGAGTCTTTCTGATGGATCCGTAGCCCACACTCTTACACCAGCATCCCATCAGGTTTTTGGGCACAGGGCAGGCTTCTCAGACGCTTGTCTCCAGTAGGTGCAGGGGACTGAGACCATTGTTTTCATGCTTTTGATTTCTAGGTAAATGCCATCAGCCCTGTCGAAATGGAGGCAAATGTACTGGTAAGAATAAATGCAAATGCTCCAAAGGCTACCAGGGAGACCTGTGTTCAAAACGTAAGTACCAAAGCCGCTCCATCAGTCCTTGTTGAATGAGCATCGAGCTGGCTGTACACTATCTTTTTACATAATGTCAGCACTAATTGTTTGTTGTCAAAGTATTTCGGGTTAATTTACTTTCTGGGCATACCGCATATGCCAGACTTGAGGGAATTATGAAACCAGAAACACTTTTTCCACAAAAGCCTCCCCACAGTCTCTTCTGTACTCTGAATTTCCGTGAAACAGCAATGTATGTGCTCAGTAATAGCACTTTAGTAATAGAGAAGCGCTTAATAAAACACCAAGGCATTGAAACGTTAGAATCCAACAGGCGTACTTTGTGAGAGGGATGCTGTGGGCTACCCTCCTTCTCCCACTGGTTCTGGTGTGGGCTCAGCTCTGCTGGTCCATCTGCTTCTCTCTGCCAGAGACCGAGCCAGACCTTGCAGGGGAATTGGGGGGGTGAAACATTTTGGGGCTCCGCACGCAGCCAGTGCAAAGTCACAGATTTACTGTGAGGGTCCCGTGCCAGGACCCCATCCTGAGGAACAACAGCAGGGAAAGTAAACACGGCAACTCTGCCTCTGGATGAAGTGTCAGGAAGTCAGACGTATGCGCTCGCTCTCTTACAGCTGTCTGCGAACCCGGCTGTGGCCCGTACGGCACCTGTGCTGAGCCCAACAAATGCCAGTGCAAAGAAGGCTGGCACGGGAGACACTGCAATAAAAGTAAGTCAGCAACAAACCCTGAGAGCCCTGAGACATATCTGAATTCATGCAAAAATGACTGCTTTGAGAGCCTTTCCAGCATCATTAATGATACCGCACTTCATTTTTTCTAGCCTTTAATCCAAACAAAAAAATTAAGATTTTCAATATTCCATAATTTTAACAGCTTAAAAAAACCTCCAAATCATTTAAAAGTATTTTACGAAGATCATTCTTGCGTTAGAAGTTCCAGAATCTGGTATCAACCCGTTTTCTAGATGACTTCATGTGTCTTCCACCCATGGTTACGGAAGGGATCTAAAGTCCTTCAGTACTCTTCAGTAATGTCAGCTGGCTTTAAATTGTTGGGTAGGCGTTGTTAGAAATAAAACTCTGTCAGGTTTTAAAGCTGATTAAAACTTAGAAAAAAATGACATGTCCTTTAGAAACTTTGGGGGAAAATTAAAGTGTTATGCAAGATCTATGCTCACCGGCTTCAGAGTTTCCCTTCCCCACCCATCCTCTACAGACCACAAAAGATACTGTCCCAAAGCAAAGTTCAAGTCCCTAGAATTCTTTTCAGTTCTGCTTATTGACCCATTTGACACTCAGTGAGGCAACTGATCATTCACTGGTTTAAAATAGCACTAGAAAATTATTTGAAAGGCAATTGGATATATCCAGTAAGAACTTCAGATTTAATTTTGTATTTCATGTGCAATACTGCTGTAACAGCAGATCTTCAAGACGTATTCTGTTCATTCATTCACAAAGTATTAATGTTTATCTTAAACACTGTTGGCTAATGATTCGCATTTAATGTTTTAAGTGTCAATAATAAAAACAAAATTAAAAATCATTTGCAGCTAAAACCCCACCAATTAGCCATAAGAAATCTGAGCCTTTCATTGAACATCAATTGAATAATCACCTTTATTAAATGCTGTTGATGCCTGTCATTTGTATCACATTAAAATGTATTAGAATAAATATAGTTGTTTCATTAAAAAATTAGTATTAGCTAAGTAAAATGGTTTACTCTGTGAAAATTACATTTGGAGATTCCACTTTTCTGCTGTTGGCTAATGGACCTATATTTAAGTATTAAGTATTTATGTCATTCCCTGAAGGATAAATACCATTGATATAAGTGATAGAAACAATGGATGTTCTTGTAATACTCTGCTTATAAAGAACTGAGATAACAAGTGAAAAAAAAATGTACTGTGGATGAACATCCCCAAACAAGTAATTCCCTGTACAACAAAACCAAAAATCGTAACTGCCATGTTATCCAGACTCAATAGCCACACTTTATTGTCAGCTCTGAGGTTTTCCATCCTTAATTACTTGAACTTTGGTACAGTCGTGCTGTGTTTAACACTGCAAAAGTCTCTTTGTATTCAGCAAAGAAACTGAGAATAGGTCATTTGGGTAAAATTCACCCCCGTTTTAAGTCCCCATGTAGGGCTTAAAGTGCACATACAAGTCTTCATGCACTTCAATTCACTCTTTTTAACTAAAACCAAACATCTCCTAATCTTGAGAGGAGATTTATAGTTAATTTGAGAGACTTGCTCCATACTCCATCAAATGAATGGCTCCTTGGTAAAGCTGCTGTCTTAAAAAGAAGTGGTTAAAAAACCTGAACATGCAGCTTAGGTTTCCAAAGTAATTTCCATGAGCTTTAAGTAATGAGATGGGTAAATGAAACTATAAATAATTACAACATAATAGTTCAAATTCCATTTTTATTGTTTGTTTTCATTTTCCTCAACAAAGTGGCTCTGCTAAGCCTGTTTCGGACTGCTTCCCCCTCCTCCCCACCCCAGCCCAGGTGTTTATTGTCGATGCTGTTCGTCCTTTTTGCATTCAGCCACAAACCAAAGCCAAGCTCAGTTAGCTGGCACAGATTTTCCCTAGGGGAAAGCTTATGCCCCTCTTTAGAGCCCGTGTCTGGCAGATCAGTGTAATTCTCACCCACCAGTGTGGGCTGTGCATGTGTGAAACCAGGACTGAGTGACAGCCTGGTGCACTGATGGTCCCCTGGGCTCTCCAGCAAGGCGAGAGCATCTTTCCATCTCAGCACCCCGTCCATCCCGGGGGATAACAGAGAGGGGCGAGCACTTGCGTAAGGCGTAGCAAAACCCTTTGTTCAAACAGGGGGACTGTTTCCACTTGAAATATTAGCGGTGGATCGCGGGCCCGCTTCTGTGGTTTCTTTTCTCTTGAACTGGATAATTTTCCAGGGTACGGAGCCAGCGGTCTGAGCGCCCTGAGGCCAGCAGGCAGCAAGCACAGGCAGCACACGCCTTCGCCGAAAAAGGCCGAGGAGAGGCATGTTCCACCCGAATCCAATTATATCTGGTGAACTCCAACATCTGAAATGGTTCGTGTTACACAAAGTTCATAGCCTTCATTAACCTCTCATGGACTGAATGTTAAAACGCTGTTCATTACAGTTAAGATTACTGGCTGGAATTTTATTAGCTTCGTTATAAACCACTGAGCTGATATTTACTATTCCTTTTAAGTTTTATAAATACTTCTATAGCATGATTATATAGGCTGCTTCTTTCAGTGCTTTGGATGGTGTTTTGTACTATACTTCGGTTATGTTTAAACTTCCTTTTTTGATTATGTAGCTGCAAATATTTTCCAAAAATTAAGTAACAATATTCAAGCAGAAAACCTCATAGATGCTAACCGGAATCATTTCAATGACTACAGATTTAATTTGCGTTAGACAAAAGAAAGGTGCCTTTTACATTTTTGCTATTGTGTATGTAGACTTTTCCCTAAGAAAAATAAATAAAATAAACAAGTTACCTAATTTAAGACTGAATAACTCAATTCGGTGTTATTTTTGGCCTTACAGTTTTGCAAAGTACTGTGTATTAAAAATACACTGCAGTGGTGCCATTTAAGCAACGTAATATATTGTAAACAAAGTAGAACTATAATGTATGAACTTTCTGCATCGGCTTGAAGCAATATAATATATTGTAAACAAAACAGCTCTTATGTAATAAACTTTTTATACTGACAGTTATGTATAAAATAAAGAAGCTGCTTTAGTTTTTTGAGTACTGCTCTGTATGTCCTACTCCGGGCGAATCAGTGCTGGGTTTGGGCAATGGCTTCTCTAGAGCACCCTCATAAAACAGTGGCAGAGTTGCGTAGAATCATAGAATAGTCTAGGTTGGAAGCAATGTTCAAGATCATCGAGTACAGCCATTAGCCTAACACTGCCAAGTCCACCACTAAACCATGTCCCTCAGCACCACGTCTACCCATCTTTTAAATACCTCCAGGGATGGTGATTCCACCACTTCCCTGGGCAGCCTGTTCCAATGCTTGACAACCCTTTCTGTGAAGAAGTTTTTTTCCTAATATCCAATTTTAACCTCCCCTGGCACAACTTCAGGCCATTTCCTCTTGTCCTATTGTTTGTTACTTGGGAAAAGAGACTGACTCCCACCTTGCTACAACCTCCTTTTAGGTAGTTGTAGAGAGTGATAAGGTCTCCTGTCAGTCTCCTTTTCTCCAGGCTAAACAATCCCAACTCTCTCAGCTGCTCCTCATAAGCCTTGTTCTCCAGACCCTTCACCAGCTGCGTTGCCCTTCTCTGGACATGCTCCAGCACCTCAACATCTTTCTTGTAGTGAGGGTTTCTTTCTTTTTTAGTATTGGTTTCCTTATCTCTGCTTTTAGCCCCACAGCTTTTAAAAATATTTCGGAAGAGCAACTTCTTCTCGTGCCTTTGCAAAGGAGGGGATAGCACCGGAGGGCAGGTCTTTCTCTCTTTGTATTTGCCCTCCAGCACATCCTCTGTCCTCTCCTGCACTGCCAGCCAGCCATGCCAAGCTGGTCCGCCATGTTCCTGGCACCTCCGATATCCCAGATCTTCTCCTGAGAGCCTCTGTCCAAGCAGGTAATAGCCCAGCCCTGGCGATGTGTCCTGTTCAAGGGTGATGCTCCCACCTCGTGCTGGGTTCAGCCTGTGTAAGGTTTGGGTGCTGCCTCTTGCGACAGTCAAGGGCCACACTTCGTAATGTGCTGTGGCTGAGGAGCAATGACAATGGTTTCTGCCTGCACTGAAAAACAATATCCACTTCATCAAATGATTACTGACCCTTGCTACACTGCAGTTCTGGGAACCTTATTATCTGGGTGATTAAAAAATAAATAACACATAATTTTGGGCATAAAATTAATTATAGTGAGTGAAGGTTTTGAGTTACAAAGGGAAAAGTCAAGTTTATTAACCTGACCTTGCTGGTCCTGTTTAGTTAATGGACCCACAGGCCAAGTAAAAAGACTTGCTAGGCCAAAGAGATGGAGGACAGCTCTCTGAGGATCCTTTTTTATGTTGTCCTTCATGCAGTGGGACTGTAGATGCTGCCCAGCAAACCTAATCCAACAGGAGACCAACCCCCATCGCCACGCATGGCTGCAGCCCTGCGGGTCCAGTGCAGGGAGAAACGCGGCTGGGGAAGGAGGGGCAAGCCTGGGCTGGCCCCTCGTTACACCCCAGGCGATAACGAGAAACAGCCCCAACAAGGTGGTTTGGCCGCTTGCCTGATATCCTTCCCCGGGACAGCAGTAAAACAGCTCAGGTTTGCTGAAGAAGGAGCTTTCTTAGCATGGATGGTGTAATAGCTGTGGCTGGTGGCCTCCAAAGTGGTCGTCCCCCAGCCCTCAAGGCTCATGCCTCCCATGGGAACCCCAGCACCTTCCCAACCTTCTAGGGGATGAAGGGAGGAGCCTGTGGCATGGGGGCAACATAGGGCGGGATACGACCTGCGGCCAGCTCGCCTCTGTGCATGCGGCATCGCTGTGCTGTGGGGGGCTTTGAAGAGCAAACCTCAGTCCCCATCACAGCCCCCAGACTTTAACCTATGTCCTGGCAACCTGTGGATCTCTCTCCTACACCAAGGCCATTGTTGACTGTGGTGAAATTTGCTTTCTTTTAAACAGGATAATCTGCTGTATCTACAGGCGAGGAGGCAAAATGCCAGCTGCTGGTGTGAGCTGGGCTTTTCCCTTCCCAGGGGGCAGCAAAAGGGGTGGTGGGGCAGGGAAGGAGCTCAGCCTCTGCCCTGTCAGCGCGCTCCCAAAAGCACCCTCTTCAGGTCAAAAGAGGATGGAAAGCGGGAAATGAGGCACAGGAGAAGACACTTGGGTGATGAAAACCCAGAGGAGGTGTTGAGGATGGAAACATTTTTTTGAGGTTTTCCTTAAAAGCGATGAAAGAAGGAGATTAATATTAGGCTGAGGTTACATGTGTAAGTGCTCTGTATCTCCAGGGATGCCCCAGGAGCTGTTTATAGACACGCATGTCACATTTGCTAGTTTTTTGCTCTTTCTCTAACAAAGATTGGCTGAAGCCATTGGTCACACACCGCAGTGTAAAGCACAGAAACTTCGTACTTAAAATTCCTCAGATATTTTGGCTGAACTTTTTCTGCTCCTGTCAATTTCTTAGAAAGTGCTTCCTTAAAAATAACGAGTGTATTCTTTTATACGGAGTGATTTATTTTACTACTTGTTCCAGAGACACTAAATGCTGCTGCTTTGTTTTCTGAGTTTCTCCACTGACTTTGGGAAAGATCATTAATCATGAGTAGAATATAGTCAGAAGGGATATAAAAGGAAAAAAAAAACTATTCCTCAAAGTGCACACTGTAAGACAACTCTTTTTTCTTAAACAACACCAACTTTCTACACACAAATTTTGCCTTTAATGCCGATGTGACCACAAAGTTTCCTGGGTAGAGAGAATGCCCCATGTCAGAGAAGTTTTAAGTCAAAGTCTATGAAATTTGAGAATGCTAAAAGAAGATATTAATTCCTTGGAAAAAGTCTAGTATTGGAAGCAATTGGAAGCAATTTTGCCTTTAAAAACTAAACTACAGAATTTATCACTGGACAGAATTTATCTCTCACTGGACAGGGCATATGTATGGGGAAAGCACATGTATGTGCCACAGATGAAAATCAATTAAAGAAAAATAACAAGAAAAATCAAAATATCAATCTATTAGAATAGGTCAGACAGAAACTGCCTTTTTAACATTTGGAAAGTTTGCAGTTAGACAGAGAGAGACGCCAAACATTGCATTTGTGGGCAGCAGCTATGAAATCATCAAAACTGGTAAAAGAATATAAAATGTTAAATCACTATAGCTCTCACCCAAAAATCCCAATTTAAGCAACTGACAAAATTATAGCTTTATAAAGTGCTTCTAATAGTGCTTAATAATTTGGATATCTAATATTAACATCCTGCTAAGTCCAGGTGTGCAGAACAGTTCAAAGGACAAATACATAAGGCGCAGAAAGAAAGCAGAGACAGAAGCCTTGAGGGCAAACTGCCTTTTTCCTACCGCTACCATTAGTAAACTGATGCACATGGGGTTTTTTGGTAATTTACAGTGCAGGTTAGTATCCCCTTAACTCAGCTATACCGCTTGATTTAACATATATCACTTCTAATGCCTCTTTACTTGACTTTTTGGGAACTGGAGAGGATTTGGGTTTTTTCTTGTTTGTGCTATGCATGAATTTGCAGCACAACTTCATTACCTCCTGCAAAGCAAGCCCCGCAGCCGCGCCGCTGGGATAGCAGGGAGCCGGCACCGCTGTGCACACCGGGCGATGCTCACAGGGTGTCTCTGATCAGGAGGCAGCGCCGGCTGCTGGGATCAGGCACGGTTTCCCCATGTGGTGTGAATGTATGGTCCAGTTGTTCTTCTTCCAGGTTCAGCTGCATTTCAAGGAATATTAAGGTAAAAAAAAAATGATAAAGGAGAAATTCAAAGCTATTCCAGATGACTCGCTGCCTGTAAGGTTCAAACTCCAAAAGCCAGGCTCAAAGCTTTGGCCAGAGCTAGTGCTGTTAGTTCAAACACTGCAGCTTTGTTCCAGATTTTTTACCTCTCCCTCCTGCTCATTCCTCTACATCCCCTGTTCTACTGAGTTTGCCCACTGTGGAAAAAATTCCTACTTGCAGATATTAACGGGATATCTGGCAGATCGGGAGCTGCCTGAAACAACCTGAAGTCATGGTTTCTACCCTGCCTTCCCTGCCCAGGGCACTGCATCAGGGGGTGTCAAGGCATCGCTGGGAGCCACAGCTTCACGGCAGCTTCGGGTCTTGCAGTCATTTCAGCTCAAGCCTAGAGAAACTGCATCAGCCAAAAGTGCTCTCATCCATAACAGGGATTAAATCCTACTGAATCCCACAGATCTTGCAGTGTCAATATAACTTCATGTTCAGTGAGGTGACGAGGTGCTGTGATTAGCCAGGCCATACCCAAACCTTAAGATTAGACCATCAACAGCCTCTCCAGCTCTAAACTGTGCCGGCAAGATTTGCTCACATGGTGCTTTAAGCAAAAAAGCAGCTAGTTAAAAAAAAAGCAAAACCAAACTTAAGTGAAATAAATCCCAGTTGTTTATTTTTCTTGCACATGCGCCCCAAAATGTCAGAGAGGCTGTGAAACATGGCACTGGCTTCAGTATCTGGCCTTGTTGGTGTTATCTGGGACAGCCTGGGCAGAGGAGGAGTTGAGACTGCCCACAGCCAGCAGCGAATGGGGCCCTGCAGTACCCAAAAAAAGAAACCAGAGAAACACCTCTTTAAAAGTGTGCTTTTCTTTAGAACCATTTAAATATTTGTCAGGGGGTCTAAATCATATAGAATCATAGAATTACAGAGTGGTTTGGTTTGGAAGGGACCATCCAGTTACCAGTCCCCCTGCCATGGGCAGGGACACCTTCCACTAGACCAGATTGCTCAAAGCCCCATCCAACCTGACCTTGAACACTTTCAGGGATGGGGCATACATACCTTCCCCGGGCAACCTGTTCCAGTGCCTCACCAACCTCAGAGTAAAGAATTCCTTCTTAGTGTCTAATCTACCCTCTTTTAGTTTAAAACTGTTACCCTTTGTCCTGTTGCTACACTCCCTGATAAAGAGCCCCTCCCCACCTTTTCTGTAGGCCCCTTTAGGTACTGGAAAGCCCCTATAAGGTCTCCCCAGAGCCTTCCCTTCTCTAGGCTGAACAACCCCAATCCTCTCAGCCTGTCCTCATAGGAGATGTGCTCCAGCCCTCGATCATTTCCTCTGGACCCGCTCCAACAGGTCCATGTCTTTCTTATGTTGGGGGCCCTAGAGCTGGACATAGTATTCCAGGTAGGGTCTCACCCACCTGGTCTCTGCTCTGGTGAGCAGAGTAAAGGGGCAGAATCACATCCCTTGACCTACTGGCCACGATTCTTTTGACGCAGCCTGGGATGCAGTTGTCTTTCTGGGCTGGGAGCACACATTGCCGGCTAATGTTGAGCTTCTCTTCAACCAATACCCCCAAAATCAAAAGCCTAAGTGTCCCAGGAGAAGGAAAAAGGTCTGTGCTCAAGACCAGCACTGCTTCCAAAACATGTTTTGGCTATTTGAAGTCTGTGTAGATTTTATTGAGTGAACAAGGTGTTGCCTTGAACTGTCTGTTGTTTCAACATACCCCACTGCACCTGAAAAGCAGAACACGAAACCAGCATGTCATGCGAACAGCAGCTCCCGCTCAGCAGAATGATGGGGTTTCAGATGCCTTCCTTCTGGGTCCCCGCAGGTCTGCTTGTAACAGACATGACAGGGGAGTCGCACGCTGCCCACTTGTACTGAAGAGCTAAATGGCTGCAAAATCAAACTACAGGTCAATGTTTCTTGTCCCACTGGGTTTTGCAAAGGATGTATTTGATTTGAGTCTCAACCCCATCTTTGCCTCTTCCTGTTCTGCTCCATTGGAATCCTATCAGCCTGTACTTCCAGAAACAAACCCTGCAGCTTCTGCAGCACAGTCCTCGAGCGAGCGTTTCTTGATGCACCCAACCCAACCCATTGCATCTGCAGGTTTAAAGATACAGATCCAGAGCCACTGCACCCAGGTACCACTCTTCCCCAGGCTCCCTTTAGCCATGTCCGCTCTACTCATGCAGAACCCCCACTTTTGGAGTGGCACCTTCAGCTTGCAAGAAAGGCACTTCTACCCATGTTTAATCATCCTGTACCCTGTGTTACAACTGTACACACATTTATGCACATTCCCATTTCTATTATGCATAAAACCTTGCACTGAAAGAACATAATTTGCGTTGTAAAGTCAAACTCAGAGCAGTCAGAGCCAGCTGGCTCTGTAAACCTGATGCAGCTCCCCCCAGAAAGGCAGGTATGTGCCCCAGGGGTGTCCTACTATATGAGGACTCCTGTGTCCCTGAAGGCTGTCAGCCTTGGCCCTTGCATATGGTGACAGTGCAGCTCCTGAGGCCTTTCCATGGTCTTCTGCGTACAGACTCCCTGGGCTTCCTGGTGTGTGCCACACTTCTCTCTCTGCTCTCCTGGCATGTTCACCACCACCCTAGGATAAATGGAAACATATCCTTTATTTCCTCCCATATTCCTCACCAGTTTCATAAGAATCATCTCATTAAACTTATAAGGGTCTAGAAAAAAATTAAGGACATTGCTGAGTGCCGATTTGTTCACTGTTGCTGACTTACCATCCACAACAGTACATCCAGGTTCTTCCTTTCACTTCATATTTTCTAGTTTCTGTTACACTTGCTGGCTCTTCCTACCAGCAGTTCCAATAAAAGTCCAAAACTTGCTCATCACATATGAAGTGCTTGGTACACCGTTTATAAGCCAGTCTCATGCCAATAGACATCCCTTAATTAGTGCATTCCAGTTGTGCTTCCTTCCTGCCCAGCGACCCCAGCGAGCCTCACACGTAGGCAAGGACTGGCTGGGCTCCAATAATTCTCCAGCAGTCAGTGTTTGGAAAGGCCACCCCACACTGTTTATACCTCATGCATCACATTTCAGCATTTCTGTGTTATCCATCTCACCCAGCTCGCAGGAACCTTGCCTGAACAGAGCCCACCATGACCCTGGCCTGGCATTTTCCCCAGTCCTCATACTGATTACCAGACTTCTTTTGGACAAACTTGGCTACTATGCAAACTCCTTGTTTGCTGGACTCTGGCTTGCTTCAAATGAGGCTAATCCAGCTGAAAGTCTGAGCGCCCAATTAAAGTCCTGGCTATTTTCAGCATGCACAATTTTACCCTTCAACAAGAGGGTGGTCACTGTGGGTACCTCTCCCCTGGTCTATCTGGAGGACAGCTGCCCCACCTATACATCTCCCAGGTGGTACCACTATTAAAAAAGTTAAGTGAATGCTCAGCATGATTCAGGTCAGTTTTTAAAAACACTTTATTATGGAAAGCAGTAAAGATTTCTTCCCTTTTACAGTTACAGCCATAATAAAGAGGGTGTTTTCTGAACCAGAAACTTGGTATTGACTGTACTGCTTCACTTTATTACGTATTTATCATCAGTAGCAATAATTCTATCTCCAAGGCTTATTCTTGAAAGGAATCAACAGTGTTTGAAATGCAGCTGAAACACTGACCTGATTTGACACTTCCTCCCACCTCAAAATTTACCAGAGATCCTGAGCATTTCACATGTCACAAGTTACACTGATCCACACCAACAATGAGGTGTGAGGGTTTTCCTGAGAGGGTTGGGCTTGGGGATTTTATTAATTTCCGTGTACCTTTGAGATCAGTGGGAGCAAGAGCTTGCCCAAGCCCAGAGGAGTCCCGCTAGCTGATGCTGGGGTAAGGGGAGCAACCCCAGGTGCGGTGAGTGTACTGACCCTCTGGAAGCAAACGCCTTTGTTGCCACCAAGGAGTTTAAACTGGTATTACTTTAAGCCCTGTGGGTCTCTCACACATCTTTGCAATGTATGGTTTAGTAATGTAGAATCATTTGGGTTCGGGTTGGAAGGGATCTTTAAAGATCAGCTAGTCCCACCCCCCTGCCAAGGGCAGGGACATCTTTCACTACATCAGGGTGCTCTAAACCTACCCTCTTTCATTTTAAAACCATTGCCCCTTGTCCTGGCACTACACACCCTGGTAAAGAGTTTCTCTTCGTCTTTCTCATAAGCCCTATTTATGAAAGGCCGCAATAAGGTCTCCTTGGAGACTCCTCTTCTCCAGGCTGAACAGCGCCAACCCTCTCAGCCTTTCATCTAGTATTGTGTTTAGTTTTTTCCCCTCTACTATTACTCCCTTTTTTGGGTTGAGTTAAAACTCAGTAACTTCAAATAAACAAAAAAATCATCAAATAGACCCCAAGTAAATTGAAAATCCACAAGAATTGCATTTTTTCAGAACTGGCACTTCTGGCCTATTTGAAAGAGCCATTCAGTACTGCAGTAACACCACGTTTAACTCTGCACTTGTCCCGGGCAGTACAATAGTACTACAAAGTTTTTGAACACCTTGTGGACCACCCACACACAAGAGGAGCAGCAACCCTGTGGCCAGCGGAATGCCTTGGATGTGACGTTTCCTTGGGGATTTAGAGGACAATAAGAAAATAGTTTGTTGGTTTTTATTTTGACTGAAATAGGTTTTGATCACTCAGATGAGTTTGTTCTGCTTGAGAGAGTGCAGTCTTCTCTGAAGCAAATGAGTAACACAAACACCTAAGTAAAACGGGTGAGCTGTTAAGTACAGAAAATACCTGAAAAGAGCCGCGAGGGTAGTTAAATATTTAGATTTCTGCTCTCTTTTTAAGTGGATTTGACATAGCCTCATGCAACAGCTCTGACTACACTGCAGTACTCTCGTATCCATCGCAAAGGTTGCTCTGGAAGAGCTTAAGATAAAAGAAAAAGATCTGCTGAACACAACATCTTGATGGAAAGAGGAATGCAAAATCCCAGATTTCTTTTAAACTCTGCTTCCTCTCCTAACAAAACCCATTCCTTTTGTATGTGTCCCCTTCAGCATCCCAGAAAAGAGAGAAGGAATAATTACAAGGAAAAAAGTGGCTAATTGGGAGGTATGCTTTGTCCATCGTACCCAGCAAAACAAGTAAGGTCCCTAAAAGACAAGCCAATGGATGTCTCTCTGAAATGAAGCAGGAGGAGAATCTTTTAAACATCTTGCAAGTGATTTACGGTCATTATAACCTTATCCATTGTTAATGCTGCCTTTCTACCCTTTGTGTAACACTCCACCCAGGCTTCCTCCTCTTATGAACAGCGATACAGAAGCATTATTTCATATCTCTGAGGTTGTTATTAGAGGCAAATAATTTTGCTGTGAAACAGGAATGCAGCTATAAAGCTGCTGCCTCACTGCTTTGGATCTGAAAACACAGCTGCGTGGCACAAACTTAACTTGGCTGTTTTATGGAACATAGTTGGAGTCTAGAAGTAACTTCTGCTGAATGCGTGAAGGTTTGTTTGACTTTCAGGCCATTCTGGGTCAGCTGAGTTAGCCAAGCCCTGGAGATTGTCCCAGATTCGGGGGCATCTTGAGCTGTTTGATCCTGCCCCCTTTTCCCAATTTAGCAGAGCTCTCCCAGCTGAGTTACCCATCAAAGTACAGAGGGGAGCAGCAATGAGGAGCTCACAGTGGCTCGATTCCCTTTCAGACAGTATTGAATCATTGCTCACATGAAAGAGCAAGAGAGGACCTCGCAGTGATGTTGATGTAATTTTCTATGACAGACAGAATTAAAGATCTTAACCAGATGTTGTTATTAAAGAGGTGTAGCACTAGTTCCAGAAAAAAAAATAAAAATAGTCTGCTTCCAGTGTCCGTATTTCAAAAGAGATCTTGGAAAATTTACGAGAATTGAGAAGAAAGTGGCAAGAGCTACTCAGACTCATGGAAAAGTGTGCCACAGATTGAGACACTTCAAACACGGTTCAGGAGGACTGGCTGTGCTGCCCGAATAGCTCCCTGCCACCAGAAGAGAGTTCTTTCCTTCACCCCACACACCAGCCCCACCAGAAAAACGGCAGTCTTCTGCTGGATAAGTGAGCTCAACCAGCTCTCCAGAAGGTCAGCAGAAGGGAGGAGATCTTTAAAAGGTATCCCAGCCACAGTCTTCAGCTACTTGCAGAGCCAGCTCCCTTTTATGAAAATGCCTGCTGGGGATGAAAAACTGAGTCTAAAGAAATTTTAGGCTGGATCCAGGGTACACGTTATTAACAGTGCATTAAGTAACTGTTAGGTTTTACCTGGCACAGCAGCAGATGCTTCATCACCTGAGTCTTAAAAGCAGGATCTTCTAAAAGATACACTATTAGTTAAAAAATGAAGTTACAGGCTTCATGTAGAAATGGCAAGACAAGGCTATGGTTCCTTCCACACTGTGATCACCTAGTCTAAGCTTTTGTCTAATAGCTTATTCTGGTCTTAAACATAAAATGGTGAATAACCCCAGAATTAAAGCCAAATCCTAATGCGGGTATTGCATTCTTGAGTGCCTCTCTACAGTTTCACTCCAGAGTTGAATGAAGCTTATTAGTGACTGAAGTCACAGAGAGGTGCTGTTCATACACTGGTATTTGGCCAGTACGAGGCACATTATGACTTTAGCCAGTGACAAAGCAAAGAACTCAAGGCCACGTCAAACCCTAAAATGTATAATTTCCAAACAGCTGTGGCTTTTTTCATTTCCTTCCTTGCTCCTGAAGTGCATTTTTCACTGGCAACTGTTTCTCTTTACCCTGTTGTTATGTGAGAACTGGGATTTTTGAAAGCTATTGTGAAGGAGTTTTGAGAAAAACTTCAAAAAATCGTACCACTTAAAGATCAAGAATAGAGAAAAGTTCATAACAAGGACAAAGAATAGCAGCATGCGGGTGACATGAGCCTTTGTAGAAGCAGCTACTCTCAAAAGCCCCACAGCAGAATGCGTGTCTTGGTATATTTCAAATGAAGTGTTTTTTACAGATACGGTCACAGCTGCGTGGATGTCGCTTTTCTGGGTACCAAGCGTGTGTCACAGTGGGTTACACGATTGCTCCTGCGCATCTTGTCACATTGGGTTTTCCAGTCCTGGCTAAACTCCACCCTGGACAAGCGTTGCCTTCATTTGCTGGCAGATCCTTCAAGGGAACTTTTTGTGCGGGTGACAGCTGAAAGTCATTAAATTGTACAGTAAATCATTTAACTGGAGCCTAGAATGTGTGAACACCGAACCACAAGCTCTGACAGAAGCAAATCAGAATTTATTTTGTGTTTTGAACAGTTTTAACATTAATGGCCCAGTTTAACCACATATAGCAAGTATAATCTGTTCAGTTTTCAGCAAGGTCTTCAACTGGATATTGTATACCTCTGTGGTGGTTTCCTCTAATTATCTGAGGTTTCTTACTTGGGAATTTTGTTGTTAAAATTAATTTTATTCCTTTGAAAGGCGACAGAATGCTAACTGGGGAAGACAAAGTCTGTCCACACCATAGTTCAACAGGGGCAGTAGCAAACCTCACACACTTCCCCCGATTCTGTCATGCAGGAATGAAGGATGAAGTAAGACAATCTGGGATGAACAGCAAAAACCCAAAGACACTCTTCACAACTATCCTTGAATTCTTCACATCTTGGGCAGCGTCTGCTTTTTTTTCTTGTGGGTTTCAAGAAGTCCTTCCTTTTGACAGGTTTATTTAAGTAAAAATACATCCTTATGGTGGGAAAAATTTGGTTTTGACAAATCAGCATTTTCTACAAGAGCTATTTCATGGAAAACTCCTAAACCACACTATTCAGAAAGTATCCTCATCCAGCATGCAGTCAGTTTGGCTTAGTATAAACTCAAAAATGTAAGCCGTATCCTGAAATCCAAGGGGACCAAGCCAAGGAGAAAGCCCAAGGCTGAAGGAAAATGAGCTCTGGGCAGGCAGAAGACGGCTGTTAAAGGGAGACCTACTGGGGCCACCCTCGGAGCTGCAAGCAGACACCACTGCTGGCAGGAGGGACAACAGGCACTTACTCATTTATCTGGCACTAAATTGACAATTATTTGTTATTGTCACACACTCAGTCCAGCTTTTCATTTGCACAGCCATCAGAGAGAAAGCCTTGGTTTGTGGGGACATCGGTGTGCTGTAGCCAGCCTGAGGCTTGGGAAGAGGTGAAGGCATTGATACTGGAGCATCTGGCCACTCATTTGCCCACCAAGTTGGGCTCCCCAGGACCTCCTGCCACAGGAGAAGATACCGCACTCACAAATGGCCAGCACCGTGTGGAGGTATTGCTTTCTGTCCAGGAAAGGTGCTCATGGACACCAGGCTGCCTACCTCCTCTCCAGCCATCTGTTCATTTCTACAGCTTCCGAGTAGACAGAGTCCATTCACAGTACCCAGGGTACCAAACTGCTGGGCTTAGCGACATTAGGAACTAAATCCCAAACCACAGCAAAACCCACAAAACCATACGTCCCCAAGACACCGCCTGAGGAGGGAGTCTTGTGGGCACAACAGTGCCAACGTGACTCTCTTCTGGGAGCCCTGAGTCTCTGTTGTCACCTTCACCTTCTCCACCTCCTTCTCAACATCCCAGGCAACACTATGGGCTTGGGGAAGAGTGGCTGGAAAGCTGCCTGGCAGAAAAGGACCTGGGGGCCCTGGTGGACAGTCAGCTGAACATGAGCCAGCAGTGTGCCCAGGTGGCCAAGAAGGCCAGTGGCATCTTGGCCTGTATCAAGAATGGTGTGACCAGCAGGAGCAGGGAAGTGATTGTGCCCCTGTACTCAGCACTGGTGAGGCCGCAGCTTGAGTACTGTGTCCAGTTTTGGGCACTGCAGCATCAGAGAGACACTGAGGTGCTGGAGCGTGTCCAGAGAAGGGCAACGAAGCTGGTGAGGGGTCTGGAGAACAAGGCTTATGAGGAACGGCTGAGAGAGTTGGGATTGTTTAGCCTGGAGAAGAGAAGGTTGAGGGAAGACCTTATCACTCTCTACAACTATCTAACAGGAGGTTGTAGCGAGGTGGGAGTTGGTCTCTTTTCCCAAGTAACAAACAATAGGACAAGAGGAAATGGCCTCAAGTTGTGCCAGGGGAGGTTAAAATTGGATATTAGGAAAAAACTTCTTCACGGAAAGGGTTGTCAAGCATTGGAACAGTCTGCCCAGGGAAGTGGTAGAACCACCATCCCTGGAGGTATTTAAAAGATGGGTAGACGTGGTGCTGAGGGACATGGTTTAGGGTCTGTTTTGGCAGTGTTAGGTTAATGGTTGGACTCTTCCAACCTAAGTGATTCTGTGATTCTTGCAGCTGGACCTGTTAGTACAGCACAGTAAGTAGAGACCTTGGTTCCACATTGCCACTCATTTCACCAGAGCCATGGCACACACGTCACTGTCGTTCCATCCAGCGTCTGTCTGATGGACAGACAGTCGGTCCCTCTGCGCTCCCAACGCTCCCCGGGTGATGGCTGCAGCAGCAGCACTGCCTGCAGCACCCTGCCACCACCCCGCTGGGCTCCCAGCAGTCCTGACCCCTAGGAAAGACACTCCAAGCTCTGCCACGTGTCAGAGCAGGAGAGCAGAAGGACTCGGGGGGTGCGTGTGCATATTTGATCCTGCAAGGCACTGCCAGGCCAGGCTGCCAGGCCGCCGTTCGGGGCTCTCCGGATGGTGGAGTTTCAGCCTTTTCAACTTCCAGCAGTTTGGATGCCTCCTGTGTTTGAAGCTGCTGGAACCACATCAAACGGCCATGAGCAAAGAATGCCGTCGAAGGATTTATTCAGCCTGCATATGAGTGTTGCTGATGGGAGAGAAGGGAACAACAAAGATTTCTCAGCCACCATTGTGATCTACCCATTTAAAAATATATATATAAAAAAAGAAAGGTTCCTTTTACTATCAAAACCATTTGGCTGAGCATTTTGCTGCAGAGTCTGAGCAAGCTCCAAATTGCCTGGCTTACATAAATACCTCTACCACCAGTGGGCCTTTGCAGAAGGGAAATGTCTATAAATGAGTAGTAAACCTTACTAAGTGACAACCATGAGATACAATACATTTTTTTAAAAGCCAAGCGTCAGACTTTTAAATTGAAAACGTACAACTGGAAATATAAGTTCCAAAACAATAAGTAGATCAAAACATTGCTGTAATTAAATTAGTTTCACATTGGTACAGTAATGCATCAGTGTACAAAAGGTAATAAATTTTATATTTTTCTGCTTAGGGAAGCTGATTTTTAATAACAATCATTTTTCTTGGTTCTCTTTCTTTTTTCCATACATTATTCCAGATTCAGGGAAGAACATCAGTCCCATATATTTTTGTCTCTATATTATGTTTAATGCATTCAAGAGAGAGCAAAGTTTGCAAGCACATTTGCACTAACTAACTATACCCATTTTAAAGACTCGTTTGCGCAACTTGCCCTCCCTCTCCCTACCTAATCTCCGTTACATCTCTTTAAACTGGGCATTTCCACTGTCTTTTCATGCTGGTCTTTTACAAGATCAGGAGCCATCCTGGATGATCTGGAGCCCTCCGTAGGAGTTTTCGCAGCCATTGGTACTGCCCCTGCTTTAGCACTGTCCCCCATTACCAGGTTTAAGCATCACACAGCATTTTCCCTTCCTTGCTTTTGTTCTTCCTTCTTTGCTGCCGTTACAATGGGTGCACCTAAAGGGAAGCTGCCAGGCTCTTCCAGGAGATGCACAGTGACCCAAAAGGAAGCAGAAGACGTAAGCTGCAGCAAAGGATATTCCAATTCAGTAAAAGGGGGAAAAAACAATTTACCATGGTGATGGTCAAAGACAGGACCAGATGTTCAGGGAAGGTGTGGAGTCTCCATCCTTGGGGGCGTTCACACTTGCCCAGACGCAGCCCTGTGCAGCCTGTTGCAGCTCCCAGCTGGCCCTGCTCTGAGCAGGGGTTTGCACCAGGTCATCTCCTGAGGCACCTCCCAACCTGAATTACCCTTCTGTAATGGGCCTTAATGAAGGGACACAGACAGGTACATCTGGGATCTGTAACAAGATCACCGACAGGTATGCACTGTACCTACTGTCTATGTGCTAGTTCCACTCATCATGTAGAGATAGGTTTGAGACAACAGATAAAACTATCCATGTCAGGCAAGTCCGACAGGAGTGATTCCCTCAGACCTGTTTTGCTTTTTA
This sequence comes from Chionis minor, assembly GCA_013398295.1. Taxonomy (NCBI): domain Eukaryota; kingdom Metazoa; phylum Chordata; class Aves; order Charadriiformes; family Chionidae; genus Chionis; species Chionis minor. The sequence goes on along the minus strand of VZSF01004659.1, from coordinate 1,132,961 downwards.
AAGATACATCACAGTTCAGTTCAGTTCTTGGGATCCACAAGCATGTCCTGTAGGGCTCAGACAAAAAAATTCTCTCTGTATCCATACGTGAGGATATCTAGAATTGAAAGCAAGTATGTGCATGTCCAAAAGACCCAAACCTTTATTGAATACCTCTGCATTTATAAACAGCGCTGTAAGTTTACGGCTCAATTTGACCACGATTTGCCATGCTCTGCAATAGTCATAATCCCATCTGTCATTAACAACCTGCTTCACACACAGTCATAATATGCAATGGCCATACTCTTTGGGACTGCAGAGTTTCCCCGGGATTTGTTGCCATCTTCCCTGCTGGACATTGAATCAGAGCAGGAAAAGGAGGAAAATGGATGGAGACAAGACCAAGATGAGATTGTAGGCCAAAAAAATTGCCCACCAAAATGTATAACACTTAACTTTTGTTTAAAAAAGGGACAGGTGAAATCAAGGGTTGCTGGCTTCACATTCTTTTTTTGCCTCAGGGACAAAAGAAACGTCCAAGCAGGACTGTCCTTGGAAGAGGAAGAGCAGCAATATATTAATGAGAAGACAGACAGGAACCTGCAATACCACCCCAAACCTTCCTGCCCTTCCCTCTGACTGGCGGCCACTTACCTCTCATTTCCCCATGCAGCACAGGAGGCAAATAACTGCTCCTTGCGGTGCTTTCTTTCCACCTGATGAGAGCCACAGTCCTAAAATACCTAAGTTTCAGTTAGTATTTCATCCTAGTTTGGAAATATGTCAGGGTGTTCTGTGTATATAATATAAATACCTCCCACTGCAATTAGCCTCTGCTACTGGAAGAGGAACAGACTGCATCAATATTGCTTGGCTGCTGAAGTGCTTCTGTAGTTTCAGTTCATCCTACAAATGTGGCATTGTCTCCTAAAATTACATTACTAATTACGGCTAATACACTCAAGCCCAGATGAATACAACTTTGATCTGAGTAGCACCCCTACGCAATCCCTCTGGCATGCAAATGGCAATTACACAACAGGGCTCAAATACAGCTTGAAAGCAAGGATGTAAGGCCAATTTATTTAGTGCCCCTAGACTAAACAAGGTGCTTATTCCCGTGCCAGATTATGATTGACTGAGATTTACTCACAAAACATTTCCCACTGAGAATGTGCGACAAACTGCAATTATTACTAGTCCAGTTGGTTTAAAAGGAAGAAGAAAAAAAGTCCGTCTTTAGCCGCAATTTTTGGCTGGGTTGCCTGACAGAAATCGACTGCCAGCTAAAGCAGCAGATCAGGCTGGAGGGAGTAGGTGTGGGGGTACAAAAACCAGAACAAGACAGGTTTGGGGGATGGCAAGGAACAACACGAAGGAAAGAGAGAGGAGAGAAAGGGAGACAGAATATAGTTGAAAGGGATAAGGAAAAAAAGACAAAATAAGAGAGATTAAAGGAATATAATGATACAGAAAGCAAGCATAGAAAAGAGAAAAACAGATGTGAGAAAATGACGGAAATTGAGAAAGAAAATAGAGTAAGCAGGTCAAAAAGTAAAATAGAAGGACTAGCCAAAGATAGTTCCCTTGAACACTTGCCACAGACTAGCTCACTAGGGCAAGAGCAGGACCACGTGCTTTCAGCTTTTGGAAAGAGCCAGTTTAGGCTTCTTCTGCTGCAATCAGGCACGTGAAATCCCCATTTCTCTTATTAAACAGTGACAGGCACGAGTTCAACAGCAGAGCTCTCCTTGGCATAGCTAGAAGAAAAAGCGCTTGCCACGTGGCACCTAGTCCTAGAAGCTTTGTGTGCAAGCTCTGCCACAAAGACCTGACTGGAAAAAGCCTGTGTTTAGGAAAAAAGAAATGCAGGGTCAGTAATTTAGAGGTACACTGTGACAGCACTAGAGAGTTCCAAAACAGACATACACTTTTGATTAACAGGTATGTAGCAGTTATACTCCAGGGGGAAAAAATCAAAGGAACAGAACTTTTTCACTGCACAAAACCAGAGATAAGTTTTTCTGCACACTTCAGAGTTACAAGAGCGGGTCACAAGCCAAAACAAAAGGTTCTTTTTTTATTGTCAGCAAGGAAAGTAAGTCATCCCAGACATTTGGTTGATATATCAGGATAAAGTTCAGATGGATAAGAAAAATTGACATTTAATTGCAAAAAACTAAGTAATTTGAAACCATTTACAAATTCTTACTCATTGAAAGGACACCAAAAAAAGGATTTAGAAGATACAAATGTGGTCTTGCATCTTTTTAAGAAAAAAACCCAAACAACAAAATAAATTAAGATCAACTGTATCAGAAAGACTGAAGTGAACAAAATGGACACATTAAGTTCTGTTTGCATTAACATGGAGGGTGATGCAAAGCCAGTACCTTATTTTTTAACTCTGATTTACTCCTTCTTTTAATGCAAATGTTATTTCTATGATTTAACATCCATATTTAAACACACCAAGATAAAGTCTGTGGCTCTCAAAAAAATACAGCCTTAATCCATGCAAATAGAATAGTTATTCAAATATTGATTGAAAGGGACATAAAATTGCCATTTGCAGTAAGAAAAATAATGCAGGTAGCACAAAAATCTTGGTGAAATTTAAGCCAACCAGAAATTATTTCAGTAGCAACCAAATGACGTTTTTAAAAAGGAGTTAGGAACTGAACTTTGCAGGAGTATAAAATCTTTCTGATGACTCACCCTAAGATTATCTACTGAAGTCCTGCATAAATATTCAAGGCAATTACTACATAATCACTAAGTCATGCTGGCATGTGGGCCTAATTTGTTTTAAGAGAGATGAAAAATGTGAATTGTCTCTTCAAGCAAGAGATCAGGGGCAGGAAACCCTAGGGGAAGGAGTTCAGGTTCTTATTTGCGTGCATTATTGTTTTCAAGTTAAATCAGTCAAGTCAAGCTCACAGAGCAGGTCTGACTGCACAATAACCCGGCTTCTCTCTGTTCTTTGGAGCAGTAAGTAGGGTTTCTATCTATTTCAATCCTCACTCAGAACATCCTTTTCTTATAATTGTTAATTGTATAATTGTTTAAAAAAAAACAAAAATACAACACAAATCCACAAACTGAAACAACAAACAAGAAATAATTTGAATACCTTGATAACAGAATTCCTGAAGTCAAAGGTTTCCTTCCATAAACTTATGCAGAATTTAGAAGATCAAAGAAACCATATACCTTCAAGCCATAATCTTATAAGGCACCCTTTACAACCGTGGGTCCGGGCTCAGCAGGGCTGTGCTTGCATTAAGTAGTTTTAAGGCATCCATCCCAGACACAACATAAGTGTGTACATCAAACTTTGCCAGATGGGTCTCACCTATATGATTTAAATCCCCTCCCCCTTCCCATGCTGTTCTAAAACACCTTGCTGAAAAAAACCCCAAAAACGACACAGGCTTTTAGCTCACTTTTTCCCCTGAATGAGGGAAGAGCCACCATAGGAGTTAATGTACTAATCTGAGCCCATTATTAAAATCAAGGAATGTTGTGCTGCACGTGTTGACTTTGCCATGCACTGACATTTTAATAAGAACAGGATGATTGTGGTGATGGCGCTGAAGTGCAGAGCGCTGGTTTCAGCTCTCTGCTCTCATGCAAACCTGGATAGTGAGCTTAGGCAAGGAACTTAATAAACCTCCATCTCTCAAACAAGGGTGATAATTGACTTAGATTTGCCCATTCAGGCCTTGAATGAGCAAATCCTCAAAGCCTTGACATCTTGCATGCAGGCAGTCATGAAGACACTAGGTAGCTGCAAGGTCAGAATTTGACAGAATGCTGTTTTGAGAAGCATCTCTCTTCTGAAGTAAGGCATCCAGGACAACAGGAGTACATTGTCAATAACAAACACTGCATTCTGTGGTCTTTTCCTGAGCCAAAAGCAAACGTTCCTGCAAAATATGCAATTAACAAGATGCTAAAATTGTTCTGCGGCTATGAAAGTGCTCAGAAGCATTCATTTTTAGCTCTCAAATTATTTGGGCAGACTTTTCAAGGGACTGCATAAACAGAGTCATTGTCAGCTTCAGATTGGTGTGCCACCTTATTCCTACAGCTGTAAATCTCCCAAAACATTTCGATTCCCTCTTGTTAGCACTGGCAAAGCCATCAAGATACCGTCACCAGAGACAGCTTCACAGCTGTGCAGAGCTCCCAGATCCGGCTGAAGCCCAGGAAGTCTAAAAGGGGTGGGGGGTGGTGGTGGGTGCCCAGGCTGTGCAGGAGCGCCACAGCACGTGGAACGGATGCAGGTGGCTCCTCAGTGCCATACAAACAGCCATGGGACCAGCGATTACAGGGCAAGACCCTCCCTTTCAGCTGCTGAGGAAGGAGTTAACTGAGCCCTTACGTTTGGGGTTGAAGGCTAGATGCATAACAGATTTGGGATGGGATCTATAAAGTGAATATAGCGTTTGGCACCCAAGAGTGAAGCAGCTTCCTTCCTAACTGAGTGGGATCCATGAAGCTCTACATGTGCCTCCAGGTAAATCCTAAGTGCTTGAAAAGGCACTTGGATTGTTTTTATGCATTTCACCTGCAAGCATCCAGTTCTGAGGCTTGCAGCCACCCAAGCCGCAGAGCTCAGCAGGTTGCACTACGTGTCCATGCCTTCTGTGAGGGAGCTGGTCTCCAGCTCTATGTCTGACCCAGGCACTTGTGGATGCCTGCTCCAGCACCTTTTCAAGGGGCTCCTGTCCAATGAATGTTTTGCATAAAATACAAGACGAGGGTTAGGAAAGGTAAGCAATCCGTGGGAGTGTCTTCTCCTGGTAAGGCCCCAGTCACCAGCCCACACACACTTTTTCTATGTCATTGTTTCTTGAATGCCTTGTTGTATCACAATCTGGCTTCACATATATATCTCTAATCTCTCAGGTAAACACTCTAACCACCACATTTTATAACAATGAGGAAGGAGAGTAGCAAGCGTGGCTTTGAAACTGTGGGTTTAAGTAGCTCTGGCACCTCAGCTGAAAGGAATGTTTTTTTACCCTATATAAATGAAACCACCTCTCTAAACCCTAAGCGATAAGGACATTTATGTTTGCTGCATTTAGCTTCATGGCCAGCATGCCAGCTACTGTAACTCTTCTTCTGAGGGTCCTGGGCATCTTTTTAGATGTTTAGATCAAAGCCTAGCTTTGTTCACAGATCTAGTTATACACACAGAACTGCCTGGTGCCAGGCTGGAAGTCCCAGCAGGTTCTCAGGGAAAGATCCAATGCAAAGTCCTGCTGAGCCATACATAAACCCCTTTTAAAACCCAGCTATTGTTCCAGCACATAACTTGTCTTTTGCCACCCCTTTTTGTGTCTGTCTGGGGACTCCTGAGAATAATGCTTCAAGAAAAGAAAGAGGAGAACCTCCACATTTTCTCAAGTCCCTAGGAATTTCTCGTGCAATTTAGTTCTTCCTCCAGGGTTAGAATTCCCTCTCTACTCATGTGTACACATGATAAACATATGGAGGGCTAGGGAAAAGAGCTTAGCTTTCTTTCCTCTTAAATCACTTTTTCAGTGATCTTTTCACAGAACGTAAAGAAGTTTATTTTTATCTCCCCTTTAAACCTCAAATCCAGTGGGACATCACGCAAGACGCAGCTTTGCTAAAAACTTGGTGGAAAGAGTTTCTCTCTGGAGAAGAAAGCTTTGCACATAGCGAGTTTCTTCCATCTCTCCCCGACCCATTCCAAACTATATTGATTATTCAGTCTTGGAAAATACCAAGACTTTTACTTGGTTGTTCTTGCTTCCTGCTTGATCCAGGCCCTGTCAGCTATTTCCTGACGACTGCCTTGCAAAGGGCCACCTGGCCCAGCTGTGGCCAATCTGACAACTAATAACCAACCACAAGAGTTAGAGCAGCTTGATGGGAATCGTTCATGACTGCTGTGCTCTACAACAGACCCAGCAGCACCCGGGGTTTACTGTAGCCCCCTCTCCTACGACAAGAGTGTTTTAGACTAAGGCCATTCACAGATAAATGAGTAATGCCTTAGGCACAAAAGCTGTAGAGCAGATTCTGCCCTACACTACCTGCGAGGGTTTTGGGTAAAAGACTTCATGTTGGCTCTCTGCAACCCTTTTGAGTCAGTGGCATCAGCTGAGGCGGGACACATCTCTGAACTGGGAAAGGGCAGAAGAAATCAGAGGTCTCCAGGTGGCCATGCCTGGAAGGAGAGGAAGAGGGCATTCCTGAAGTACCATGACAGCAGGTTACAAAGAGTAGGCATGATATTTTTTTCCTCTGATAGCTATGTCCAAACTACTTCCATTCTCAGGGGAGAACATAGCAACAGATACTACAGTTTTAATTTTTTTTTTTTTTCTTTATGAGAGGAAACAATCCTATAAAAATCCTTCATACTTCAAAGCCAATGAGCAACAAATCCTGCTTTGACTTTGTGATTAAGATAACAGAGCAAAAGGGTCACAGCTAAGGAGAGCATTTGCAAGGGTGGCAAAGTGACACTATGCAGATGGCCATGTAGTGGGAATTGGGGAACTGGGAGTTCGTGAAAGGTCTGAACATGCTTCAGCACTAGGCAAGAAATATTTGGAGACATCAGCAATTGCAGATCCTTGGTTCATGTTCAAATCTTCCCTGATTTTTTAAATTAATTCTGTAATCAGACTTTTTCTGGGAAGGGAAGGGAAGGGAAGGGAAGGGAAGGGAAGGGAAGGGAAGGGAAGGGAGAAGAGAGAAGACCTTTTTAACTTGTGACAATGGGTCTTGCTGCTAGGATGCAGCAGAGAGAAGACATGTTCCTTGCCTAGGTCTATAATGAGTTTGAAACATCTTCAGTGGCAGCAGTGCTGTTTTTATAAGTAATGATCAAATGTCAAAGGTGTGGTATCTCTACTTTTTTGGCAATGATTGTGAGGGGCGGGGTTTTTTCCACCTTTGCAAACTTAACGTCACATTTTATAGCTGCAGCTGCCGACTCGGCACGGTAGCTAAGCATCAGTGTCTGGGGCGAAGGCACTGGGAACAAGAAGATGCACCCATTTGGTCTGTTTATTTTGAAAGCTTCCTCATTATTGTTGTTTTTGTGGGGTTCAAGTACTGCATGCCTGTCAGGAGATAAAGAGGCCTTTCCTGGGTGCTGAAGCCAGTCTCCAACATCTGCCCTGTCCAGAGGGAAGGAAAGCTATATTAAAGGAAGAAAAAAGAGCCACCACAATTGTTAGCTATTTGCTAGTGCGTTTAGGCAACGAGATCAGAGCGGTCAAGCCAAAGAAAAGTTTGCTCAATTCTGATCAAGAGAACCAAGTAGCTGCTGGCACATAGGTTTTCATCTTACAGTAAATCAAAGGAGTCTCTCATGAACAAAGCCCTTTTCATATTTTACAAACTATAAAACACTCCAGTGGGTGTTTACTTGTAAATGACAAAAGGAATGACATGCAGATTTCGCAGTACATTGGAAAACACTGGTCAGAAGTTAGTTTATATTTGAAAGCAGTTATTGTAAACTCGATTGTATAACATGCTGATCTTTAACAGCAAACATCTGCTTATTCCTCTCAGACATTTATTTTCCCACTTTTCTTCTAGCAAAATGTTTTGAATACTGGGTAACAAAAGAATCTCCATGCCGTGTTCAATCTTCATGCACATAAAGTCAATGTGTGAGCATTTTCCAGGGACATTGCATGAAAATTCATGTGGTTTTATTACCAGCAATGTACCCCAGAGCTGAGAGATACGTCTGCCACACAGCGTAGGTAAACAGAGCTTCATTTTCATGTCTGTGCTTCAAAAGGCTGTTCTTTAAACCATGCCAAGTTGTCTGTAACCTTTGGAATATTGTCTACCATGGAAAAATGATGAGAAACATTTGCTTCCAGACCTGACTCTCCAAGGCTGAAAATCGACAGCACACATTGATTACAGGCAAAATTCACCAGCCAGGGCATATACAGGAAGGACATAGCCACTGGGTTGCATATCTGAAGACCAAAGATTTAAATGTCCACATTAGCAAATGCTCTTGACACCTTCTTGACACCTTCTATCATAGTGATGGTAGGTTCAAAACTCTAATTAATCTGACAAGACCCACTGAAACCTGGAAAATAGAGCAAAGCCCAAGCAGGGCTTTTTCTTCCCCTAATTAGGTCAAGAGAACCTGGAGCGAGCTATCTGGCAGGTGTAATTGTGGTGTCAGCACAGCTTTAAATTAAAATCAAACAGATAAACAAAACACAAACAAACTGCAGAGAAATCACCCTTTGGGAATATTACTCGACACCTTTACCGACCATTCCTGATTTCAGAGGGATGTGTTCAGGCTGCATTAGGATTAAGGCACTGTGCTGTTCAGAAGAGAAACCCACAGCAGCTCCTCAGCATCTGCGGGAGCTGGAAACGCAGGAAAAGCAACACGTCTAGTCCTCAAGGGAGGAGGAGGTGCCTCGTGTTACTCAACAGCAATGTGAATGGATGAGTAGATGCTATGGCCAAGGAAGGCCCTTTCAACCACCAACCACAGGAATGGCTGCAGGCAGAGCTCTCCGCAGCTCGGTGCCTCGTGCCAGGTTGATTTGGGCACCACACTGAAAATGAAAAAAATAGCAGCATCCCTACTGACTTATCCCAGGGGAGGAGGACAAGGAACAAGTGGGGCTGCCATCAATAGATGATAGGTCCCGTCTCGCCTGATGTTAGGCAGTGAATTAACTTTATGGTGGCTGCCACATGTTCCCTGTCTCATCAGTGGCGCCTGTTGCTGGAAGGACTGTTCTGTTTGTTTAGGATGGGGAGAATCATGCTGTGGAAGTGCCTGTTTCTCTCCTTTAATTAGAGATGGCATCTAGAAGACTCTATCAGCTACAAACATGTACACTGGGCAGACGAGATCCTTCTGAAGCAAACAGTCAGGAAGGGCAAGCTCAGAGCATTTGGGTGACTTGGCTGGGAACCTAACCATATCTTTGCAGTAGGTATGAATCATGTGGCTGGGGAGAGCTGAAATATTTCTGGGAAACAACGTGTTTTGTGTTTTACTTAAAAACAAGTAGCAAAAAGAGTCATTAAGCCATGCTTACTCTCTGGTCTGCATCATCAGTGGTGTGTAGTATGTCATTAACCCTGGCAGTCCCATTTTCTAACGGAGACACTGAATGGAAAAAGTAGTGGAGGAGGTGTGAAACTAAGGCAAAGGGAGATGCTTCCATGATGGAAGGACAGGCCTGGGAGTTGCTGGTGTATGTGCTAGCTGAAGAGGCAGAGTGCTCTTGGATGGGGCCCTGGAGCAGGGGGGCTTCCACTTGCTCCCAGCAACTGCCTAAACTACATTTCTCTGTAGTACATTTCACTTAAAAACAGCTGGGTGAGGGACAGTGGAGACAAGGCTTGATTGTGTTTTCCTGGAGCACTGCACTGTAGAGGGGAGGAAAGAGGAACTACAGGACAATAGGAGTAAGATCAAATAAGGAAGGAGAAAACTTTCCTCTTCTTCTATCAGCCCTATAGCTGTGAGGGTTTCTTCTCCCATCTTTGAGAAAAGGATCACAAAAGGGCTGCATCCTGCAGGTCCCCTGTTATGCTTTCACCTGCTCAGACAACAAAAGCTCTGGCCTTTCAAAGGTGTGGATTCCTCAGGGTGCAGGAAAGCACTTTTTGCTAATCTACCTAGGCATTTATTTTCCACTGCCTGCCTGCTTGCTTAGCTTCATAGCAATTAAATATATATTTTTTTAGGGCTTGATATCTTGCCAGTCTGATAGATGGAATCATCTGATACTAACTTGTGTGCCCAGAGCTGCAACAGTGTTGAAGTCAAGAAGTTAAATGCCAAGTTGGGGAGATGATTTTTTCTTTTTTTTTCAAAGGAGTCATAGCACTGAAATCTATCTGCCCTCCAAACCTGGAACTCAGGAAAAGTCCAGAAGGGCAGAAAAAGTTCTGTTCTTCTGCAGAACACCCTCTGCTCTTTCAGATATAATTTTTCAGTCAGAGATCCTCTTGAATGAAAAACATGGCAGGTTTCCAGTAGGATAAATGCACCTGATCCTTGTTATATATAGATAGCCACACAACAGCAGCTCAGTTACTGAGGACTGATGAAGCCCTTACAATCCCCTCTGAAGTTCATAGCAGATTAAGGTAATCAACTTTTTTGAAAATCTGGACATATTTATCCCTGAACCTCAGAGGCAGCTACCCGGAACCCAGTTAACACTACACAGAGTCACGGTAAACTAAAATCAAGAAGCAGCACTCACGGGTGTTATGACAAGACTTTGCTGCATAGTCTGCGAAGACAGTTTTTCACCCCTTGATAAATGTAGCCAAGTCCTAGAGACAACTGGGCATTTAATTTCCTGTAGAAATCAGTGAAGTTAAACATCTGAACATGTATGTGGATCTCACACAGAGATCTGTGAAGAATTTCCTCATCTGGGTAAAAATCCTCAGGGTCTCCAGTAGATTATAGAGCAGCCTCAGGCTTCCAAGTTGATGCTGTGCACTGCAACGTCCTTTACCCAACGCCACAGCCAAGAAATTTTAACACAAGGGTATTGCCACCTCTTCCCAAACAGAGAGGACAGTGTCCTGGTGGCAAGACGTGACAAAAAGTAGTCTGAAGATATTAAAAGGCGTAAAAAACAAACCTGAGGAACCTAAGTTAGATACCTTCACTGGAGCAATGTCTGTGTGCCATCTAACACGTTTATTCTTACTGAATACAGCCCTTCTGAAGTTGAAGAAAGCCTCTTATTTCCATGTACACAGACGAGGCAAAGTGACTTCCTGAAATAGTGACTCTTGAGACAGCTTGTGAAGAGCGTGGTCCCTCTTGGCACCCTCTGCAGTCAGTGAACAGCAAAGGCTCTTACAGGCAGAACACCTGAACTAATCTCACCTAGGTGTTTGGAAATACCTGTGTCTCTTCACCAGCAATGCTGGTTACGCCCTAAGCCAACAACAAAGCTCTTTGTCCCTGTGGACTGACCCGCTTCATGTCCTTCTTCATGAGGACCCAACTCATCAGTCTCATTTTTCTGCTGTATTCTGATGTCTTCCTGCATCTGTGCTGTAGCCGTGCACGAACCTGACTGCTCTCCTTCATTCCACAATGTGCAGGGTTCAGCTGCAATGTTAATGTATTGAGACTACTGTCGTTAGCACAAGTTATTTGTTGCTACTTGTTATGGAAAAAGTCCAATAGCTAAACATAGCTTGAAAGTTTGAAGAAGAACTTGTTTGTGAATAGAGACAACTGTAAATATATAAACAAAGAACAGGATGAAATATGTGATCACAAAAGTTTGTTCTAAAAAAGTTTCTTGTTCTTGCTTGACTTTCTAGGTGACCACCAGATTGAAGAGTACATGTTGTAACATTTAGAAAACACACTGGGGATGGAGAAGGTTTTCCGTTTGTTTGTTCTGTCTGTTAAAATTATACTGTGGTTTCTGAATCATAAATCATAGAGTGGAGCTGGAGCTGTATTAGCTGTACTTCACAAACTCCCTCCTGCACATAAATTCCCTTTAATCCATTTGTACCCTATGATGGAGTTAATATGTCCACCTGCGTATTCTCCAGTCAGTAAACACAGAGCAGGTGAAATCAGGAGGAAATTTAAATGAGATCAAAAGATATGTTCAAAAGAAGGGCTTAAGCCATCTGGAATCCCTCAGAGCTGCCAGTCACACGAACGAGACCCGCTGGCATCCTAAGTGGAATTTCTTGCTTCCCTTTCTTCTAGTGCTGGAGGAGGTTCAAATGAACACTGGGCTAACAGTTGGCAATTTCTTTGTGAGGAGGTTTATTGTTCGGAGACGTGAGGTCAGGCATAGATTTCAGGGACGCCCAGATTCAGACCCTGAAAGGTTGCTGCTTTTGTTTAGGGAGCTCTTCAACTCAAAAAAAAAAAAAGTGGATTACTCCCTGTTTTTTCCATTGTTCCTTAACATACTTAGACTTGTCCTACATCTTTCTTTAACTGAAGCAGAACAAATCTAGGAAGGCCACAGGAAAATGTGTTTGGCTTTTTGTTTGGAAAGTCTCTATTTAAAAGAAGCAAAATAAACAAAATAAGCCCCAAGCTCTTGATTTCAGAGAAACTGGTCTGGCTACATAGTAAGTAAAGAAGCTAAGGACTGTCATTGGAATAATGTGTGCAATTCCATGACAGAATGAACAGGATTAGAAATCTAAAGTAAACAAATATGCATCTTTAGTCGGAAAGTCAAAACTGCAATTACAGGGAACCAAGTACTCCAAACAAACATCCAACAACATATACATATCGTGAAGGAACACCATGCTCCTCTTCCCCTCTCCCCAGGCTTTCAAAACAGGGTTGTCAAAGGGTTGCTTGATGCATATTTAAGACATTCAAAAATGGATTCGGGTCTATCCTTTGGGTGAACTCTTCCTCTGGAACACTTAATTTGGAAAGATGTGCTCCTGGGAAACAGGGACACTCAGTTACAGAAGCTACTGGGAATGTATTCCACAGGGGCATTTCTTCTTTTAGGGAAGGAGCAGCACCATTCACAGAAGTCTTGGGTAGAAGGGAGAGCTGACTATTTGTGGTGGACTGCCAAAAGATGGCAAGTGGGTTGTCAGGCACATTTCTCTTTTTTATCCAGCTGCTGAGACACCCCAAATCTAAGATAGCTCTTCTTAGGTATGTCCATGCTGAATTTCAAGAATATCTGAATGGGCCTGTGTTTGCCCTAAAATTTACTCTCCTTTTATGCTGCCTGGAAGTGAGACGCTCCCCCTCCACCCTCCAGGGGAGAAATGCGTAACCCAAGCTGACATATCCCTCAAGGATGGACACGAGAGGCATAGCTGGGTCTGCATCTATTCAGTCAGTGCCTACAAGACCAACCGCAGTGCTTGGTGATGGCGGCATGTGGCTAACGCTGAACCCAACACTGTTCTCCAAAAGGCAATGCAGAACACAGAGGCATCGTGATGGTGTGGGCATGTGGAACAGGGTCCCGGAATACAGGTCTCCAGCCTGCTCCTGAGGAGAGTGTAGTTGCAGTCTTTAGTCGGTATTTATTTTGGTCTCAGTATTTAAAGGCTGATATTTGCATGGGACATTAGAAAATATTTCATTATAACAGCGCCTCTGAAGCAGAGACCACATTTTGGAAGAGCTCATAAAGCAAAGCAAAGTGAAAAAAATCCTTTCATGTCTCCAGGAGAGACTTAAGTACACACATTTCTATCATAACTGAAGCCCACAATAACCTGTATGTGCTGAGCAGTGTTTCATAGCCTAGGAAGTAATAATTTCAGTTTTAGAAACCCAGGAAGGCTGTATCAACCACACACATTCCTAGAAAACAGATACTTTCCGCTTCAGAAAGTGTGGTATAAATCCAGATAGACTTTCGCTAGAGCACACAAATGTATCCTTGAGCAGCAGACTGAATTTTAAAAAAACCTTGCTGCTTTAAAATGCCTCTTATTCTGCAGGATTCTTTTCTGGTTTTAAATAGAAAATCTATATGCACTAGTGGCCTTTAGCTACCGGCTCAGAAATTATGTTGCTGGATACAAAGAACAAGCTAGAAAAGCAAGTCCTTCAGCACATTCTCTACTTCCCACTACCAAAAACATGAATACATACAAGTAATTGTAAAAAGAATTGACTATATCCTCTGATGTTCTGTAAAAGATAAAAAAACCCTAAAAATTCAGAATTAAAGGTGAAATAAACAATCTTTGGGTTAATAAACAAGAAGCCCATGAAGCAATGGAGTGCTTTCAGAAGGAGCAATTAGCTATAGCTGGGTGGAAACCGTAACAGGTAAAATACATTTGAGCAAGGCCAAGGCTAGATGCTCTAGTTGGAACCCAAACACTGGTATCAATCATGCATCAATTCTTCAGTGCTCTTTTGCTCACTGAGACATCACAGTCCTTTCTTTTCCAGGACTTTTAACTTCAGTGTTCAATGTTATGAAGGTTATAATTTTTGTTCTCTACTTTTTGTCATGAGAAGAGAAGGTCCTTTGGTTGCAGATGAAGTAGAGGAGACACAAGCCTGAGTTACACAATGTATTCCTAAGATCGCACACAAGTGGAAGGTTCTCTTAGGATCTTTAGGGGGTATGGACTTTATGGAAAAAACCCTATAGAAAAGCCAGAAGAGTGGGATGCCAGCTCAAAGGACACAGGAGGTTATTTTGTGATCATTTGGACATTGCTACCTTGGACATAGCAGGTTTCACCCTGGATGTGCAGCTACTCCCCTTCCTTTTCTGAAATGGATATATAGAAAACTTCGTTTCTGAAAACCCAAGAGAGAAGATCAATTCAGACACTCTGCGAAAGATCACTTCGACAGGCTCTCCCCACAGTGTGGGCCCACAGCCAAACAGGTCAGTGTTTCAGAAAAAGCAGCAGCTCTTTCCTGGTTTTCCCTGACTCTTCAGCTGTCCCCAGACAGATGCGGCACTTCTCAGTTCTCACTGGGTTCGGTGCTCGTTGCACTGTTAGCTTACTAATGCAGAAAAAACTAGTGTGTTTGGTGGGTTAGTGAGTTGCTACAATTCACAGATGTGTCTGTCAGATTCCAGGGTGGGTGTTAAAGAGGGGTAAACAGACAGACAAGAAAAGAATGAGACAGACTCACAGAATGGTTGAGGTTGGAAGGGACTTCTGGAGGTCATTTGTCCAATCTCCCTGCCCAAGCAGGGAGAGCCAGTTGCCAAGGATCATGTCAGACAGCTTTTGAATATCTCCACAACGTCCCCGGGCAACCTGTGCCAGTGCTTGGTCACCTTCACAATAAAAAAAGTGTTTCCTGATGTTCTGATGGAGCCTCCTGTGTTTCAGTTTGTGCCCATTGCCTCTTGCCCTGTCACTGAGCATGACCTGTCTCCATCTCTTTTGCAGCTTCCTTTCAGATATTTATATACATTACTGAGATCCCCTCCGTGAGCCTTCTCCCCTTCCCTTCCCTTCCCTTCCCTTCCCTTCCCTTCCCTTCCCTTCCC
>VZSF01004659.1:1061624-1117895 GCA_013398295.1 Chionis minor | reverse complement strand
CCTTCCCTCCCCTTCCCTTCCCTTCCCTTCCCTTCTCAACGTGATGGGTTGACTCCAGCCAGCAGCCAAGCACCCACACAGCCACTTGCTCACTCTCTTGTCCCAAGGGATGGAGAGAAAATAGATGGAAGGCAAGAAGACTCATAGATCGAGATAAAGACAGTTTAATAAGTAGAGCACAAGCTGAACACACAAGCAAAGCAAAACTTTATTCACTACTTCCCATCAACTTTATTCACTTCCCATTGACTTTATTCACTACTTCCCATCGACCTCCTACTGGTAAGGAAGGCCTCAGCATATGATTGCTTGGTAAGACAAACACCATAACCAGGAACGTCCCTGATTCCCCCTCCTTTCTTTGAGCTCTTATTGAGGAACATGACATGGTATGGTAGGAAATATGCCTGTGGCCAATTTGGGGGTCTGGCCCTGCTGTCCCCTGTCCCATCTGTGTCCTTGCATAATGTCTTTCCCGACCCCAGCCTACTTGCTGTGGGGGCAGAGTGGGAAAACAAGAAAAAGCCTTGACGTTGTGCAAGCACTGCTCAGTGGCAGCCAAAACACCGCTGTGTTATCAACACTGATTCAGTCACAAATCCAAAACACAGCACCATAAGGGCTGCTATGCAGAACATTAACTCCATCCCAGCCAGACCCAGCACACCTAAATTGTCCCATCTTTCTCAGCCTTTACTCATAGGCTCCAAACACCTTCATGGACCTTCACTGGACTCTCTCCAGTATGTCTATGTGTCTCTTGCACTGGGGAGCCCAGGATTGGACCCAGCACCTCAGGTGTCTCTAACCAGGTCTGAGCAGAGCGGAAGGATCACCTTCCCTCAACCTGCTGGCAGTGCTCTGCCTGACGCAGCCCAGGAGGCTGTTGGCCTTCTTTGCCACAAGGGCACGTGTCTGCCTTATGGTCAATTTGGTGTCCACCAGGACCTCCAGGGCCTTTTCTACAAAGCTGCTTCCAGCCAGTCGGCCCCCAGCGTATACTGGTGCCTGGGGTCTGCAAAACAGCCACCTAAGGTGGCCTAACAGGAGACAGTAACTGCAGTTACTTCTCTAATGGGAGTGGAAGGGCTCATAATTTTCAAACAAAAGAAAAGAAAGAACATCCTCAAATTGTCCCAGATACCTTGCTGGATACTTTCTGCATATAGGTAGACAGTGACTGCATAAACATGGAAACTTACTCACAGCTCATGTTAAGGATCGAGAGAGCAGATCTACAGCTCCTGGCTAGACACTGAATCCACAGAGGATTCAACCCACCAGCAGCACTAAGTTTCCTCCTTCAATAACTTCAGAGGATTTCTGCCAATTAGAGATCCTGAAAGTCAAGCCCTTTGTGTCTAGCGTGCTTTGCTATGTACAATCTAATCCAGAGACACGCAAAAGTATATCAGGCTTTTCTGGCTATTGAAAAACTTCATGTCTGGTTTTTGTGAGGTGTGGATGGTTAGAAAGTGTTTTATATTCTGCCTAATTGGTAATATTTCCGTGGCAAAATGACTCAAGTTTTGGTGAGGTCAGAGGTTTGACTCCTACAGGACCTATCTGCAATATTTAGGAAGGAGAAAATAAGTGTTTCAAGGATCTCATGCTAAAAATATGAGGTTTTAATTCATTTTTGAGAATCACAGACAGCATCTGAGTTCAAAAGTTATACCAAACACAGGAAGGATTTATATTTAGCCCTCTTGTTGACACAGAGGCCATTCACAGAAGTAGGAGGTATTGGTAGCTTAGGAGCCAGCAATCATGATTTGATTACCTTTGTTCTGTGTAACTAGAAAAGAGTCCAAACCAGTAAACTATATACATCCTTGGGGCTTGAAAAGGGCCAGCTTTCTACTAAGCTGAAAACAATTGACTGAAGTCAGTTGGGAGATGACTCTAAAAAGAAAAATGTTAATTAGGAGATATTTAAGAATATTTCACTAGATGCTAAGAAAGCCACAATACCACAATTGGGAAAGAAGGGTATGCTGGTTACAAAATAACCTGACTTAGAAGGAGAGCCAAATAAGCCAAAAGCATTATTTTTTTTAAAAGAAGAAATGAATGAAAGGATGAATTGATAACAATGAATACAGGTCAGGAACTATGAAATGTAAAAAGCTAATAAGAGAAACAAAGACACACAGGTAGAGTATTATGGCTGGCATGTCTGAGAATAAAAAAAGGACTGTCCTTAGTAGAACAAAACAGAGAAGAAGCCTAAACATGGTGCTGGGTTATTACTGAAGGGAAGTGGTGGCGTTGCTGCTGTAGAGAGCAGTGATTTATTTTGTATTTGGGAAGAGAGTCCATGGAGAACAACTCTTTTCCAACCTCTTCACAAACACATTTGACCTTGAAGAATTAAATCCTCCCATACCTAGACTTTAGTCCTCCCATTTCTTTTCTTGTCTCTGCTTTCCCTTTTCTACACAAGGCTAACATCTTGCCTTACTCATGCAGCCTTCATATAACTTTCCAGCTTTCAGAAAACTTGGCTGAGTTTAGCCAGCACCCTTTTGAAAGAAAGCTAAACCCCTGGCAAGTGTCCACTGACACCATTTCTTGCCCAGCTTCAAGTGAGGCCAGTAGAGCTCCTCAGATCCATTTGTCCTTTCCCTGACCATGTGAGATGTACAATCCCATTTGGACAAGGTACTAAATTAATACTGATCCACATAGACTAGCACAAAACAGATCCTGCTCGAATTTTTTAATGAGATTGGTAGTTTAGATGGGAAAAACAAGACCACTGATGCAGTAGATCTCAAGGCTGCAAGGCTACTGTATTCCCAACAACTGGTTAAGGTGTTGTGACAGTGCCAGGGGAACATGGCAGTGCGCAAGTGAATTGGAAACTAGAGAAATGAGGTGTCAATGAAGGTGGAAGGATCGCTCTCAAATGACTCTCCAGCACTGCAAGGTCCTGTACTCAACTCTGCTCCAGTTAACTTTTTTTCATCAATGACTAAAAGAAAGAAAACAGGAGACAGTCTCAGAAACCACACAGACACCAAGAGGCATTATCTGAATCCCACAGCCAGTTGCTATCCTGTCTACCTCCTCTGCCAGGTGGTGTTGTGGACGCTGTTACTTCCCATAAAGTCCTGTAGGAATCCAGCTTTCCAAATCTCCTAAACCCCGAGTTCCCCATTTCCATGACACAGCACAATTCACTGAGCAAATGAGGAAAAAAAGCCTGTTCAGCTGATGGGATGGGACATGCCCAGGACACACCTATGGGGCTGGACCTCACAAGGAGCCCAGCTGCCGGACTTTTCATGCTCCCTCAGCAGAGAGCATGGTTTGACTCCAGTTTCTTGCACCTCATAAGATTATGCCCTACAGGTGGGGCACAGGCTGCTCCGAAGTGGGCTTCTCTCAGCTTCTCCTGTTGAAACAGTTTCTATTTGCTTAAATTAATTATGTATTTGATTGTCCAGGAGTAAGAGCATGGAGAGACAAGCTGTGAGAATAACTGAAGGCTGTCTTCAGTTATATTAAAGCAGGGAAATCTGAAGTCGCATGTACACACCTGCATAGGTATGTTGCCTATTGGAAGGTGCTTCTCCTCTGAGATGATGTTAGGAATTTCCATTTAAATAAATTCAGAAAATAAGTACCACCATCCTATTAGCACAACTGCCACCGTCTGAAGGGATTGTCCATCCCTGAAAATCAGGCTTTGCAGAAGAACAGGGCTGGTTGGGTTTCCCCCTGTGGTCTGCTGTAGTTCAAAGGGAAGGCCTTATGACTATGTTAGACAGGGAATCAGACAAGACTGTCACAGTGGCCTATTCTAGTCTTATCACATCTGTTGAAAGATAACAAACAATTCACCTAGTATTAATTCCCCACATTTTTTTTAACGTTTTGTAGATTTGTAGATTTGCAGGCTCCTACATAGTTTACACTCAGATATATTCCTAGCTATTCTCAGCTTTCCCAGCTAATGTCCCTTCCTGTCTCTCTCTGGCTTCCCCACTTGTTCTTCCAAGGAAACTGTCCTTCATCCATTTTTTTGGTTAAAGCTTTGAAACTCGGAAATAACAGACAAAAGAAAAAATATCCTTGGCTTTGGACTAAACCAACCAGAAGACTGAGCAGAGCTTTGCCAGGAATATTGGACAATTTAAATAGATGACCTAGCTGGAGGCTCAGGGTACCAAGAAAGGTAAATATCATGGCTGTCTGTCTCCTTTTCAGATATCTAAGTTGGATTTGTAAATCACCAAGTGACAAAGAAAACATTTCTGAAATTTTAGAGGGAAGAAGGGAAGGAAAACTATTAGGATAAGCTAATTATTTTCACTGACAACAGCAAAGGGGGTCAAAGCAGTTAACCTGGATTAAACACACAAAATGATCATTGCTTTAAACTCATAAAACCACAACCCACAGACAAAATCCAAATCAGCTGTGGTATGAACAAAAGGGCAAAATCTCAGAGAATGGTAAGCACCATCCCAGGAATACATGGACTATACAAACTTCGATGATATGTAGCAGGAACCCAGTAAAGACCCTTTTCTGAAAAGGGTCTTCTTGGGCTGACAGTCACTAGGGGTTTTTTGGCGGGGGAGAAAGATTTTTAATGGCATCCTACACTTCTAGCACCTTCACAACCTTTGTTGCTGCAGCAGAAATTCTCTCTCCTCAAGAATGAAAAATTTGGCTGGTTTTTAAAACCTTGGCGATGGAGCGTAACAGAAGCCGGTCAATAAGCCCCATGACTAAGTCTGACTTCTCCCTTTTCAGTTACAGATGGACTTACTAATGTGGAAAAGTCATGACTACATAACAGCCACAATGCTCATTAACATTTAACAGGGAGTAAAGAATACTTCATTTGTGCCATTGGCATAATTTCCGTAGTCTCAAGAACATTGAAAGCATGAAGCAAAATTCTCTTATTAATTTCATATGATGATCTCTACTCAAGCACTCTCCTCTTCTACCGTGCCTGAAACTCCCCTTGAAATCAGCAGGGAATATCTGCCTCATAAGAGACATAGCCAAAATCTGTATCAGCTGGTGGATAATTCACCAGAGATAATTTTGCCCTTAAGTCCCGATCTACTTTATGACTACAACAGTTCTATGACAAGGAAGGATTCTCATTAGTTCCAGTGAAGAAATTTCAACCAAATTTTAAAGAAAAAGTGGGAATGTTACCAAAAAGGAAAAAGAAAAAAAAAAAAAAGCACTATGGGGATGGGAAACTGTAAGCTGAGGAAAATGAGTTAAAGCTAGAAAAGAAATAAACCTCAAACATTCTGTTTTGAGAAAATGGCACACAATGTACATGTAATTAGAATTAGAACAACAGATTTGTGCTGAGACACGGTCAGGAGAAGTAAGTTTATCCACATGAGATACAGGACCATCTACATACTGTGAAATGGCAGAAGATTATAACTAACATGCCAGAAGCATGACTGAATGCAGAACTCTCAGAGATGGGGCACATGTTACCATAAAGTAAATTATGTGTTCTTCAAAAGTAAATAAACATATATAAAATTGATAGTTCCAGCTTTAGTACCCAAGCAAAAAAATGTATAATTAATCAGACACTGGAAGGAACAAAATCCCACAGTTATTACAAAATTGTACAAGTCTCTAAAAGACAGTGCCACTTATGAACACTAGAGATTACCAGCTTGTGCCCGAGTTGAATCTTTTTTGTTTTGAATTGGTTATTCTTGAAGAGAAAAAATTTTTATGGTTTCATATGAGTAGCTGGGTTCAGCTTCTTGTTGGCTTTGGCTTACTGTGCCGTACTGAGCAAGTCAATTAACTTCACTATGCCTGTGTCTCTCAAATGATAAAACATCACAAACTTCTAGCTGGGCAACCTTCAGACTGTACTGCAAATTCTTTGGTTGTCATTTACTATCAATATCAGGCTTGCCGTAATAAATTGCCAATTTTGTTGATCCTTCTTGATGCCGTAGTATCTTATAGCTAGAGCAGTAACAGTGAGGATAGCAATCATGGTATACAGAGATTGATACACTCTCCAGCTATGCAATTCATTACTTAACAAAGCAAACAAAAAAATGAATGTTAAATTTTATTATTTTTTTTTACCTTTAGAATAGCTGAGGTAATCCAAATAACCATGAGTAATACAATCGGTGATAACTGCTGGTGATTAAAAAGACCCTGAAACAACCTTTCTAGCAGGTAACCCTCCAGGAATATCTGTCTCTACAAGAGGTATGGACTGAAATACAACAGCCCATAAAACATCCCAGTAAAGACTAATTATAGCAGCTGGTTAATGAGACAACTGACTAAGCAATAGTGTTAACAAGACCAGTGTTCCTCCATCTGTCAGGAGCTATTTTCTTCAGGTTTTTTTATCCTATCTATGGTTCTGTTATACATTCTTTTGCAATATTTAATTTAGTATTTAACTGTAGGTTTCTACCCACAGCTACCATTAATGATAATGCCAAGGAAAGACACAAGGTGGTGGAGGAGCTGAGGTGGACACGGAAGAGAAGAGCTAGAAACAAAGAACTGGGAGAAAAGTTTGTGGGTAGAAAACATGAAAGGGAGAGCTTCAGAGAAAGTGGAGGTTGCTGCAAATGCAGTGGACACCTTTAGGGGTTCAACGAAGAATGAGAGCTCCACCCCTGCCATGAGGCAACAGGAGAAGTGGGAAGAGAAAGGAGTGTAGTATAACTTTTTTTAATGATTCAGGGTCAGAGGGAAGGGATTTAATGATAGGACATAAATTCATTAGAACAACCCTACTGGGTTAATCCAGGGGTTCCCCTTGGCCCAGCCTATGACACTGGCCAGAGATGCTGAGGAAAGAGTTTAAGAACAGGGTAAACACAGTGATATTTTCCTGGTGTATCCTCCAAGTGACCAGCAGCCCTGGAGACAAAAGTGACGCCTTCCAGCTAAGTTAGCTAGAGAAAGTGAGCCTACCTACAGGCTCTGCTATAGAGATTTTAATAGCATTGTACTCCTAGAAAGAGTAACACTTTCAGAAGATACCTCTTTGGTAAGGGATAGAAACATTGCTTTTACCTGAATCTGAGCTTTTGAATCAAATGTGTGTGATGAGAATTACAATGGGAATCAAAGGACAAAACTCCTCCTGAAAAAGAAGATTTGCTCGGAGAGTCTGACTTAACCTTGTGAAAAGCCATCAGCAATTGCTGTGCTTGGAGGTTAAGACCAGCTTGAAAGTTTTGGGGAGGAAACTAGAGATTGCTGCAGTGCACTGAACCAGCAAACCACAGATTCGTAGAAACATGCAGAGGCAAAGTAAAACATTGCGAGGATAGTTTGCAAGAAGAAAAGGGACAGATTGCACAGGATAAGGGAATAAACACGCTCCTAAGCAATATCCAGCCTTTGGATATTTCCATTTTTCCAAGAATCCTATACCTAAATGTGCAAAATTATTTTCTGCAGAGTTTAGTACCATTACCTGTAGAAATGGTTCAGGAAACGATTGCTTCCAGTAACTAGACAATCTTCTGGAACATCAGTGAGGCCTGATCTGGCAGAAAATGTCACTTTATCCGTAGAGGCAGGATCCAGGAGGAGGGTAGTCATTCACCCCAGTCCCCTTGTCACCACAAAATGCGTCAGCTACTTTTGGGGGTACTTTTTGACTGGCAATCCCATGAACCCAGCAGTAGGGCAGTCACTGTCTGGCTCTGCATGTCCAAGGCAGGTTGGAGGAAGGCCAAAGCTCCTTTAAGTCTGAGGTGAGGATCTGGATATCCACAGATAGAAGGAGTAAGCAAGCAAGAGTATCTGAAATATGAAATTAAGTAAGCCAAATCTTCTTCAATAGAGAAAACCTATAGGGGTGCTCAAATCTGTTGGCAGGCAGGTGTGACTATCAGCTAGGTACATGATGCAGAGAGGAAAGAGCCTTTGTATCTAAACCAAGCAGTAGAAATACGCATGGTTTTCTCTTAATCCTCATATGTCTGTGCTGTCTGTATTTAGTATTTCTGTTTCTTACTCTCCACTTTTCTTATCCTGGCTGGTGCCAGGGTGAGTTTGGAGTACGGTAAACATCAAGACTATCTATAGATGTAGGGGTCACGAGGCTCTTCCACAGTGCCCAGCACAACCACTTGGTGTTTACAGAACACATAGGAAACAAAAAGCTCCTCCAATTCTTCGCATGAATATTTGTGCCTTAGTAACTCTAAGGAAGAGAGCAGTAGAGGTGTCTTTCAGGGACAAATATTATAGAGGCAAGAATCCTGAAAAAGTGACAGCAAAGGGAGGACTTGAATTCAGAAGGTGCTATGAGAGCATGCAACACTAAAACTCAGTAGGAAGTTTTCCAGATGGAACAGTATTTTCCCACCCTTATAACTGGATGAAATTTCTTTAAAGCTGATCCCCAAGGATGCTCCTTGAGCCTGTTGCACCTGTCCACCTGGTGTGGCGCCCATGTGCAGCAGCAGCGAGTGAATGATGCAGAACACATCAGGGACTCCTTTCCTGAGCATTGAAAAAATCAACTGCTAAATCCACTGCTCTGTATCAGTTTCTTCACTGTACGAAACATAAGCCCCTTTGATGTAAAGTTAAGGGAGCCTTTGTTGTCTTAGAAGATTAATCTAACAGAAAACACATTAATATTATGCTCATTGGTTAGACTGTTTATCCTTCTCTCCTGAGAGATGTAGAAATCCTTCCTGACACTCAAAAGAGTCAAGTGCAAATCCCACACTGATAAGAAAAGTCCCAAGGAAATACAGTTAACAAAACCCCACCACCTTGATGCTTTGTCTCACAGTCTTTCTGCTCATAGTTTTGGCAGTTTTATGTGAACTTCAAAAAGCATAATGTCTTTCTAGGCTATAGAAGACCATCTATAAATCCCTCCAAAACCCCCTTTACTTTCAGTCTTGTGAGACTGAGCTCCACAGTAGAAATTCTACACAGTAGAAAATCCAAGAGCTTTCAAACTTATGTGGACTAGTGCTCAGAAAGAGAAGAGTGGAAAGAAGAGCTGTGCTGGTTTCTCTTCCAGCCGTGGCTTCACACCTGAAGATGTATGTGACGTGGTGCAATGCAAATGTTCTTCTGGAGGCAGCTCCAAGCAGCATAAGATAAGCCTTGCTGCTGGATGATCTGCCAGCTTTTCTGCTGGTCTAGCTCCTTACAGAGGCCCCTTGGAGTTCATTTCCCAGAACATATTATCTGAAACAAGTGGGGATTTAAGTCTGCTTTCTGGAGTAGGTCTCATTATTTGTTGGTTTGGGGTGCTTAGGAGCAAGGCACCTGTTCTAGAGAGTGGAGAATTTGAGAAGCTTTGCAGACGTTCCAAGTCTCCGCCCAGCAGGGAGCTACAACTGCTCTGAAAATGCTAGTGGGGGATATTTGTGCTTGGAGCATCCTCAGGTACATGTCCCTGTCAAACAATCTCAAGAAAAAAAAGAAGATGTGTTTAGACAATAAAGACATTATGGTTTAGTCAGCTCAGAGTCAAGGTGCCTGACAGGGCTCAACAGGCAAGCGAAACAGAGGAATGTGTGGAAAACCAGAATAACTCGGGTTAATTTTTGCTTTTTCCTATTATTCTTCAGATTTATTTTCTTTCCTTTCCATTTCTTCTACTGCCGTGTTGCAGGACACCTCCTCCCCTGGTGTAATTTTTCCTCACCTCCCCTACTCAAACTTTGGCCCTGCCTTGCAACGGCCTTTCTCCTCTCCTGTCCCAGGGGTGTTCCTAGCAGCTTGTTAATTAAGTAGAATCCCTGTGCTGATAAATTTCCTGCCAGTGCCATTGTGAAATACTGAATAACATCAGAAACTTCCACTAAACTGAGCAAATAGTTGGATCCAAGTCAGAAAGCTTTCTATTGAACCCAAGATGCCTGTGAGAAACCAAAAAAGGGAGAGATTGTTTTCTGCTGAAGTCACAGCAAACAGTTCACTGACTTACAGCTTATAGCAGAAAAGAAGGGTAAAATTTAATGCAAAATGAGAGCTTATATACCTATTCTTCCTCGGACTAAAAGCCACTGCATCCCTTCAGGGCTTCTCTGTCCCTTAATGACTTCCTTATTTATTTAATCTGTGTATTGTAGTCTCGCCAGTCACATTTCATCTTGCACATCACTGAGCATCCTAACTTGGGAGATCGGTTCCATTCTGTCTTTGTTAGAAACAACAACAGACACCAGAAAAGCACTAGTATTTTCTAAAAAGGACCAAAATTTGCCCTAGGTTTCAGGTGAATCCGAGTAGCTATTCTGTGGGCAACTCAAGGTTTTGTTGTGCTGAGCCTTCAGCCTCCACTTGGCAAAAGCCAGGAGCCCGCCCCGTCTGTGGGTAGCTCAGTGCTCAGACAAACCTGCTCTTTACAGAAAGACACCCATATACTGTGTGCCAAACAGAGGGAAGGATAAACTCCTCCTCCCTTCTCTAACAGTCAAGTTGGAGAAGCAAAATCCCCACGCTTCTCCCAAAAGTAAAATGCCATAAAATTGGGGTGTTCCGAGTCCATTGAGGAGGGTTATCTTTTAGGATATAGGACGTATTATTTGAGTTAGATCACATAATATAAACATTGTAAAAATAGAAACTGAAAATCACAATGTTTCATTAAAAATGTGAGTGTGAGGTGTTGTCAACACCGACAGATTTTTTCCCCGCTTTATTTCACTGTCACTAAATCTAGCAAAATCCGCCCAGAATGTTTCAACCCCCTTCCTTATAAAATATTAGTCCACTTTTCCTGTCAGCTCTCTACTCCACTCTGAGATGGAATTGGCCTCGTTTCATTCAGTGCTATACTTTTATACATGCATAATCTGGTAGTGATTAATGTACCCGTAGGCGGTGCTCAACATCGTACCGCCAGTTCCCCTTTTTGTTACAAGGATTAGAGCCCTGTACAGCCCTACCGAGACCTTTCCCTGTGCAGCTCTTCAGCTTTCCTACACAGAGTCCTGTGACTGCCAGATAAGGGGATTTTGCTCATCAGCTTGTTTATATTTTTTCCATTTAGCTCCCAAGAGCAGCAAACGATAGTCCGATTTCTTCTAAACCTTCTGCTGTTTAGCGCTCTGGTCACAGACTAAAACCTGGTACAGGTAAATCAGGGTGGCCCAACGGCAGCTGCCACTTGAGCCGGATGCCAGTTTTGGGACACCAGCTCCCCACAAGCTATGTTACTGACAGTGGCGGTTCCTGGCTGTCTGGCTGCCGATGGGATGCTCCTTCTCCACAAATCCTCCTCCTTCCCTCATTGTCCTGTTCAGCCCCCCGCAGCCCCACTGTGCTGTCTAGGTCACAGGTCTCAGCCACTAAAGGACGTTGTGAGGATAAAGCTAGGGATGAAGATTTCCTGTACTTCAGCCTTAAAATCACACTCTCTGGTGAGAATGTACAAAAACTGCAGGAAAAGCAGGCACTTGCCTCCTTAGGGCAGTGTTGCCAGCCTCAAGAGCAGCCTCCCATCTCCTCCAAAGAAAACAGTAACAACGTAGATGGAGGCATCCCACAGAACAGTTGTCATAGCTGAAGAGCTGGGCAGAAACTTGGCCTGATGGAGAGTTTCGCTCCACCCAGGTCGATGGGTCTTGTGCTTTAACCCCAGCCAGCAACCGGGGCCACACAGCCGCTCCCTCACTCCCACCAGCTGGGACGGGGGAGAGAAACAGAAGAGTGAAAGCAAGAAAACACGTGGGTTGAGATAAAGACAGTTTAATAAGTAAAGCAAAAGCTGTGCATGCAAGCAAAGCAAAAGAAGGAATTCATTCACTCCTTCCCATCAGCAAGCAGGTGTTCACCCACCGCCAGGAAAGCTGGGCTCCATCATGCTTAACCGTTACTTGGGAAGATGAATGCCATAACTCCAAACATCCCCCCTTTCCTGCTTCTTCCCCAGCTTTATATACTGAGCGTGACATCACATGACATGGAATATCCCTTTGGTCAGTCGGGGTCAGCTGTCCCAGCTGTGTCCCCTCCCAACTTCTTGTGCCCTCCCAGCCTACGCGCTGGCAGGGAGGTGTGAGGAGCAGAAAAAGGTCTTGACTGCTTAGCAGCAACCAAAACCATTAGTGTGCTACCAACAGTATTCCCATCCCGAACCTAAAACAAAGTGCTCTACCAGCTGCCAGTAAGAAAGTCAACTCCACTCCAGCTGAAACCACGCCAATGGGCGAGGGGCACCTCTCTCAGCTCCCTTCAACAGGTCCAAGGATCTTCCAAACACAAAGGGAAGGAGGATTCCATCCTTCCTCATCTGGCACCACCATCTGAAGGCAGCTAAGGACTTAAGCTGACATCCTCGTCCCACCTTGATGCGGCCTTGACTTAAAACAAGAGCCTGTGGTGCAAACAAACTAAAAATCTGCATTGCGGCACAACGTTGCGTACAATTTCAAAAGCTGAAAAGAGAGCCTGGCAATACATCCCAGACAACATACTCATATTGCAACACTTATTTTGAGAGTAATAACTTCAGGGTTACAGCGTATGAGGCATTCTCCACCCCAGTCCATCTCTGCATGGGAGTAGTGAGCAAAACAACATGAAGACATTTCATCTGTAATGATCTGCATATGTGAATGGCAGAGCCTGAAAATCATGTGGGCACATGCTCTGCCTGACAGAAAAGCAAGCGGGACTTACTCTCTGTTCTGTGATCCTGGATGGAGTTGAAAAGCTGGTGAATAATCAAGATGCAGCTTAGCAATCCCATTTCCAATTAGTCAGTCCATTGTGTGAGAAAACGGGAAGATAAAAGAAGGAATTCCTTTTTATTTCTACACATATGTGATGGCTCTTTTCATCATCATCAAAGTACCTTCATCAAAGCTTTCCATACTCTCCAACAGGACCTCAGAGCAGAACAGACCTCTGAAAGAAAAATAACTGTATTTCACTCACTGGCTAGTCTCATAGTCAGTTTTGACTGCAGCGAAGTCCCAGTGCCCCCATATTCTCTGAGTGCTGGTGAAATAGTACCGGTGAAATAAACTGAGAGTGAGGGATTTTAACCTGCGACCAGTTCTGCAACAGTAATAATAATTTGTAGTAATTCCCTCGTATGACTTTTATTTTACCAGAGTGATTCCAGCGAGTGCCAAAATGCAGTCTTAGATATGGACTTCACCTGTTTTCTAGGAAAGGGAGGCAGAGCACAAAGTACAGGAAAGGAAGAGGAAAGCCATGCCCACCCCAAGTCTCCCCAAGCTGGAGCCTTGCTCCTGTGCTCCTTCAAGCTTCTGCAGTTTTTGGCTCATCTTACTCTGAGAAAAGTTGCTTTCACAAGGTGGGTCACTTAGTTGCTGCTCTGAGTTCAAATAATCTTTAGTCTCTCTGTCTTCAAGGACAGCACCGTTTTTCACATCAAAATGCTAAGAAATCACACATTGAGCTTCCAAAGGCATCCAGATTCAAAGTAGGGGTAACAACTTTGGCACAATGTTTTCTCTTCTGATGCCCAAACTTTCGACAAAAACCTTCTCAAACCTGAAAGACCTAGAAACACAATGTTCCCCTTCTGGTTTTGTAAAGGAAACCGAGAGAGGGGTGTGGGGGTTTTTTTTTTGGTATAGCCTGCTATTAGCAGGTAAGCGTCAAAAAAACAGACCAAAGGACTCCCCCACTGACTCAATATCTAACTGGAAGAGCTTGCAACACAGGAGAAAGGCCAAAAGAAATCTTGATTAGGAGAAAAATAGACATAAACACACAAAAAAAGTTAGTTTTGGTTGGTTCTTAACAGGAGTGTAGGTGTCAGAAACAGCCTTGTACATCACCAGACGGTGCACTCAGGTCCCCGCAGTGTACAGGAACAGAGATAAATCATTCATCTCTTTCCATAATTTCCCCTGGAAGCCTGGAGACACACCACAGATCTTGTGCAAGAGCAAAAAGAAATAAATAGGAAATGGAAAGCTGGATAATGAAACATCACATCCAGGTCAGGCACCACTGTGCAGGTTTTTTTACGAGCTCTAGAGAGTGCTCTTGATCTATTTGGGGATGAAAGAAGGAGGGGAAAAGGCAGGCAGGCAGAAAGGGAGACAAGAAGAGGCAGGCAGATAGACAAGAAGGAAGGATGGAAGGAAGGTATAGAAAATTTTTGGTCTGCCAGCTTTAACAGCAGTGACACCAACCTCTTTGCCATGGAGACACTGCAGGAAGGCATAAGTCAAAATCAGAACATTTATTTGTAACTCCTTTCACAGAATCACAGAATCACAGAATCACAGAATGTTAAGGGTTGGAAGGGACCTCTAGAGATCATCTGGTCCAATCCCCTGCCAGAGCAGGTCCACCTAGAGCACAGGATGGCATCCAGGTGGGTTTTGAATGTCTCCAGAGTTGGAGACTCCACCACCTCTCTGGGCAGCCTGTGCCAGCCCTCTGCCACCCTCCAAGGAAAGAAGTTCCTCCTCATGTTGAGATGGAACTTCCTATATTCGAGTTTGTACCCATTGCCTCTTGTCCTATCACTGGGCACCACTGAAAACAGACTGGTCCCCTTGCCCTGCCACCCTCCCTTTAAGTATTTGTAAACATTGATGAGATCACCCTTCAGCCTTCTCTTCTCCAGACTAAAAAGACGCAACTCCCTCAGCCTTTCTTCATAAGAAAGATGCTCCAGCCCCCTAATCATCTTCATGGCCCTTCGCTGCACCGTCTTCAGCAGTTCCCTGCTTCTGGGATTAGCAATCACCACTAGCAGCAGCAACACTGCATGGTAACCCACTAGCAGGTGAATATGGTGAAAAAAAAAAATCACCTGCCCATATGAACTGTGTGCTTACAAGTATACCAACCTTGCATGTGTTTGTAGTGCTGCGGTCCCTCCAACGTATCATCGAGGGGCTGCACACGGCTTCAGAGACCAGAGGCCATCACATTCCCTTCAGGCTGCTGCTGGAGGCGTCCTCACTTCCTACACTGCGAGGGGAACGGCTAGAGCAAGCTTCTCATCGTGGAATTCAAAGAGCAGTCAGTGCTCACCGTACAGAACAGTAATATCTGTGAGGCAACAAATGTAATGCCTGACACACTGTGTGTCCTTGAAGGTATAAAAAACCCTGTATATTCAAAATAACCTGGAGAAGAGAAGGTTGAGGGGAGACCTTATCATTCTCTACAACTACCTGAAAGGAGGTTATAGCGAGGTGGGGGCCAATCTCTTCTTCCAAGTAACAAGCGACAGGACAAGAGGAAATGGCCTCAAGTTGTGCCAAAGGAGGTTTAGGTTGGATATTAGGAAAAACTTCTTTACCGAAAAGGTTATCAGGCATTGGAACAGGCTGCCCAGGGAGGTGGTGGAATCGCCATCCCTGGAGGTATTTAAAAGACAGGTAGACGTGGTGCTGAGGGACATGGTTTAGGGGTGGTTTTGGCATAGGTTTATGGTTGGACTCGATGATCTTGAAGGTCTCTTCCAACCCAGGTGATTCTATAGAGACTAGATAAAAATAATCTCTTCTTGCACTCCCTATCTTATACATCCATGCTATCCTTCCCAAGCCCCATCTCAGACTCAGTACCCACTTCGGCTCAAAGCACAGTTTGCCTGTCCCTTAGCTGAAGGTGCCCAGGTCTCATTGCTGTGCTCTCTGGCAAATAGTAATAGAGGAGAAAGTTGGGAAATGACACAGGAGATTTATTATGGGTTAGCCTTAAAATAGAAAGTATATTTAAATTATGTCCTCAGTATCTTTCAACCTCTTTTCATTAATCTAAAGAAATAAGTCCCACATTGAGATTATTCCCTGCACAGAGCTCCATCCTCTTTTACATAATTCCTGCATAATATAAAATCTAACCACACACAGGTGCTGGGCTCCAGGTCTCCCTTGTCCATAAGAGTGGCCAGATCTCTAGGACAGAGTTTTTCTACTCTTCATGTTTTGCAGCATTTCCAGTGGATGCATAGACCTATGTATAGTTATTTTTTAAACAACACTGTCGCCTGTAGCTTTAGAAGACATCAATACCTTCCTCCCCTTTCACGCTCATGAAGCCGCAGCCCACAGGATGAAACCCATCCACCCTGTGTCGACGGTACAGAGCCACGTCCCCGCATCCTGGAACTTAACTTTGTATCTGCAGTGTCGCCACCTTAACAGGAGGCACAGAAATTGCCTCCACGTACCCTGAAATAGACAACACTCAACAGTTAAGATGCTTGTTCATCAGTGGGGGGGAACTCTTGGTTGGAACAGCTTTGGTTTGAGGATGCTGGTCATGGACACCACTGGTTGTGCAAGGGAAAAACAAATTCTGAGGGCAAAAGTAGTTTTGGACATTATGACTTTCCCTGAAGCACCTTAAAAAGAAGATTAAAAGCAACCAGTTGCGGGATTTCCCCTGACATTGCTGGACTAATCACACTTGGTTAGAACTACAAATAACCACACTCTTTTTAGGCACATCCGGATTTAATGACCAAAATCAGTCCATTTCTAGCTCTGCCCAGGCACATCAAGATTTGCCCTGTGCTGAAATTCATTACTGAATGTCAAGGAGCATCTCTAGGTGTGCCAGCCGAATCCCAGAGTTAATTAGAGTCAGTTTTTTGGGTTGATTTGACTACATTTTTGCTCCTGTGGATTTGCCAAGGGACACAGAGATGCCATAAGCAAAGGCAGAGCTCTAGATGCTCTGGGAGCGCTGAAGCCGAATGGTGAAGTGTTACAGAGCACCAAGGGCCTCTGTTGCTGCGCAGTAGCCGAGCAAGGGTTGTGTTCCTTTTTAAGTATCTTAATGACATCTTGGTCCCGTTTTGAGAGCCTAAGTCCTTAAACGGATCTAGGGTGTTTGTTTTCCAAGTGACCGGCATTCAGCTGGTGCTTCTCTCCTGGCAGGAAACCGGCCGGTTTCAGTCCGGCTGTGTCAAGTCTGTGTGTGGCTGCCTGTGTCTGGTCACGAAGACTTGCAGAGGGTGCTCCTGAAAACATTGAGCTGTAAAATCTAAGGCTCATCTCATTTTGGGAGGATGCTGGCAACAGCTGCGCCTGGGACACGCAAGGACCCGAGCGGTCAGTAGTGATTGCTCAGGCCTGGCAGGGGGACTGCAAATTCCAGCTCTCAGAAGAGGCGAGTAATTCTTCGAGACTCAGGGTCCACGTGCAAGAGACCTAAGCCTAGCTTTTCTTTGAACTCCAGAAGCTTCAAAACCACTTGTGGGTTCAACAGGAATGTCTCCAGGGCAGGGCAGCAAGCTAGCAAGTACCTGAGAAGGGGTACTCACCAGTTAGGAATGTTTCGTTTTTACAAAAGTTTAGAAAAACTTATATTTTTAAAAAACCCTTTAGAGTGGAACAGCTCAGCTCCATTCTTTATGACAGAAATATCTCAGAGGCAGGACCACAGCTGGTTCATGACAGGCAGTATCTGGTTGTCATCGCTGAGCCACTCCTAAGACAAAAAAATCAGTCTCTACAAGGCACCCAGCGAATCTAGCAAGCTTCCTTCATCTGCCTGCCACCTGAACTGCGTTTGCCAGCTTGTCCTCCAGAGAGAAAATTCATTATACCACTAACTAAGCAAGAGCCTGTAGAGGGTTTTACCGGATCACCGTGAGCACTGTTTCCAAAGATAGACTGTTAGCATGTCTCTGTACTTTGGGATCACTGCCGAAGGTTAGCGAGCTTACTGAAAGGAGTCAAATAGAGGAGAGAAGCTGCCATGAGAAACCAAAGGTGGATGGCCTGGAAGCTGCCCCACGCCTGATCAAAGATGGGGAAAAAAATCAGAACCACTAAGCTATTGCCTTTCCCAAGAACAGCAGCTGTATTGCAGCATGGCTGTGTTTGCGTGGAGCACCAGTGGCATCTAGTGACCACACCAAGAAGATCACCAGGGGTTTACATACGCACAGAAGAACACGGTGCAGATGGAAGGCAGGGAGCACAGCGTGGACCTGTTGCTGGTTATGGCTGCAAACCTGGTCTAACCCCTGGCAGCTGCAACATCGCTCCTTCGCAGGCAGCCAGGCTAGCGTTTTTACAGAAGATGCCGTCACGTCTTGCAAATTGCAATAGCGAAATCCCCCACCAACCCCCTGCCCATCACTCCAACCTGGAGGTTCAGCAGCGGTGTGGGACAGCTTGCCTCTCCCACTGTGGCAGAAGAAGAGGCTCTTCAGCACAAGAGGAACAAACGCTTTCCAGTCTGGAAGGAAACCAGTGACTCAGTGCTGGCTAGTGGGGATGGCGAACGTGTCAACCAACATCAAGTCATCTGTCCCTCTGCCAAACGGACAATAGCCCTTCTGTTCCCTCCGGAGAGAGGCCTCTTCTCCGAGAGCGCCGGGGGTCAGACAGTGAGCAGTATTGTTGCAGCTGGGTGAAAAGTTTACTAGTGCAGGGGAAACAGTATTAAAAAAATCATCATACACAGTAATCTGGAGTTCAACAGGGTATGATGTCTCATGCAACGGACTGGTAGGGTGAGAATGAGCAGAAGATAATCAGGTATAACCAGCTGTATTCTGGTGCAGAGAAAACACAGCAAAGGACCTACATTTGGGAAAAAAAAAAAAAAANNATATTTTTGAAAAAAAAAAAAAAAAAAAAAAAGAAACCCAATCTCATGAACAGATGTCATTAGGAGAGTAAGGAAAACTGCAATTATAAATCCCAGCTGTGAAACAAGTGTAAGATTTCTGACACCACTTTTGGTGCCTCAAACTAAAAGTTCCCACCTGGTAGAGCTCTGCTCAGCTCTCCTCTGCCTGAGCAGGCGTGACTGGCTGCAGGTGGGCTGTAAATCACTGGCCTTTCAAAGTTTTACTATTCCCTGTGCTGGATGGCTGCTAGAGACCTTACCCACTTTTCCTAAGAATAAACTTGCTTCCTTCTTGCTGGCCAAACCCCTTCCCCCACGGGTCCTTGTGGCGTATCTGCACCAAATGGCTCCTGCCCCAGACTCTGTACTGGTGTCCATACCTGTGTGTCATTTGGAAAAGCCACCAGAGTTGTTAGGAAGGGAAAGCAAGGTGTGTGCACGCATGGAGCAGAGGAGCCACTATAGGAAGCGAGCAGCAGGAGTAGGGAAACACCATGGGGTGTGCTCGAATAGGGCTGGAAAGCTGCTCTGTGTATGCTTCATCACCGCACAGGCTGTGCGAGGTGCTGCCCTTGAAGCCGGGTTTTCAGCCGTGTCTGACTCTCTGAGGTCCTGTGAGAGTTTCCTGCCCGTTCCCACCGCCTGCCCCATGGAGAATCCCTCCAGGCCAACCCTGTGGTGTCTCCTCAGCGAGGAGCGGAGGAACGGCCCCACGGCTCAACCTGCAAACAGAGCCCGTCGAGGCAAACCGGCACGCAGCAGGAATCACAGCTACTGTTTCAGGCTGTCATGGTTTAACCCCAGCCAGCAACCAGGACCACACAGCTGCTCCCTCGCTCCCCGCCAGCCCCTGCCCCAGCCCCGCTGGTGGGATGGGGGAGAGAATCGGAAGAGCAAAAGTGAGAAAAAACACATGGGTTGAGATAAAGAGAGTTTAACAGGGAGAACAAAAACTGCACATGCAAGCAAAGCAAAACAAGGAATTCATTCACTGCTTCCCATCGGCAGGCAGGGTTCAGCAGGAAAGCAGGGCTCCATCACACGTAACAGTTACTTGGGAAGACGAACGCCGTAACTCCAAACATCCCCCCCTTTCCTGCTTCTTCTCCCAGCTTTATATACTGAGCATGATGTCACATGGTATGGAATATCCCTTTGGTCAGTCGGGGTCAGCCGTCCCGGCTGTGCCCTGTCCCAGCTTTTTGTGAGCTCCCAGCCTACTCACTGGTAGGGCAGTATGAGGAGCAGAAGAGGTCTTGACCGCTTAGCCACAATCAAAGCCACCAGGGTTTTACCACTACTGTTTTCATCCCAAATCCAAAACCAGCTGCCAGTAAGAAAGTCAGCTCTATCCCATCTGAAGCCATGACACAGACTCACATTTTCTGGTGTTTATTATTCTCTTCATTCCTGGCCACGTCTCTGCTATTATTATTCTTTTCAAGGGAAGAAGGAAATTTTGCTACTTGCTGTGGTCCCTGCTGTGCCTGCAGCCGCCCAGATCAGCACGCACCTCATTTGCTGTGGGTGAGCGGCTGGTCTGACCACCCACCTCACCTCGGCGTGATGTGCCCGACCCAGACAAAATCGGATGACTGCCCCAGGGAAGGCCGCCTCTGGATGCACCGCGTTGCTACAGGGCTCCTTTCTTAGGTGCTTCCAACCATTAGTGGTCAGAGGAAGGACACTGGGCTCAGCAGACCAGCATGGCTGTCCTTACCTTCCTGAAAACTCTCATCAAACGCTGTCAGTGAGCACAAGCGAGGGTTGGGTGCTCACAAAGGGAAAGCACAAGCCAAATGCAGCGAGGAACAGTTGCAAAACCTGTTGAGTGCTGCGATGCAGCAAGCACTCCTGTTTCTCCTGCTCCAGTATTCCAAAAAAAAAAAACCCAGCAAGCAATCATGAAAAAATGGACATGCCTTTGAGAGGAGAGGGCGAGCAACATATCGTACGCGGCCCTTTCTAGCAGAGGGCAGGGCTGCTGTGACAGGGCCGGCAGGAAGATTACACCCAGCCACGTCCTGGCACACCTGCCGGTGGGCAGCACTTCCTAGACTGGTTTTGGGGCAGCGTCAGCACGGCTACACCCTCCCGCGGAGCTGGCTCGGAGCACAGGCCGAGGGAAGCAGGGTGTGCCGGCAGCGGCAGCGCGGTTTGCCCACCCAGCCTGGGATTCGAGCCCCCGCTCCCTCTTCGGCGGCTCACCATGCCCACCGAGCCGCACTGAACCAGGCAGAGGGATCCGCACTGCTGCCTCCCTCCCTCCCTCCTGCCAGGACGGGCTGGGAGCGACCGCTGGGCTAC
This sequence comes from Chionis minor, assembly GCA_013398295.1. Classification (NCBI taxonomy): domain Eukaryota; kingdom Metazoa; phylum Chordata; class Aves; order Charadriiformes; family Chionidae; genus Chionis; species Chionis minor. The sequence goes on along the minus strand of VZSF01004659.1, from coordinate 1,097,030 downwards.
CGAGGGGGTGGACAACAGCATCATGGGACGTGGCTCCTCGCTGGCATTGGGCAAGTCCATGAGCACTTTGAACACATGAAGGATGGGGCAGGGAGCGGCACGGCGCCCATCCCATCCTTTGATTTGTTGTTTATATGCAAACAACCTAAGAAGCAGCACAGGCGCCGAGGGCTTTGCTTGCCCTCAAGTTTGCTTCCCCTCAAAGTTTCTTGCACCTTTTGCCTGCATGGGTTGCTCCTTGCCTCTTCCCAACCTCCCCAGCCGCGTGCACCGCCCCCCACGCCTGCCTGCTTGTTTGTGGTAACCCAGAGTGGTTGGATATGGTTTTATCAGAGAAAGACTTGGAAACGCCTGCGGTTCTTAAACCTGTGGATGGAATCAACTGTTTGCTGCCTGCAATTATAAAACATTCTAACCTCTACCACTTCTACCCCGAAAGTGTAGGCAGTTTTGGATAATCTCAGAATAGCTTCAGATCCGTTTCCACTTGCAAGCCTGCAAGTGTCATCAGAACTAAATCAAATGTCCATCCCTTGAGAGCTTCCATTTGGTGATGTTGAAATGCGTTCTCAGAAATAAAAGTCAATAGACAAAAGACCCTAATAAAATACTTTCTCAAAAAAAGACTCAAAGAGTTAAAAGAACCCCACCAAGTGGAAAGGTTGCTCAGTTGCACGGAAGAGAACATTAGTAAAAGGAGAACAAACATGGAGGGGTTTGCAGCGGAGACTTCCACCACCATGCTTCCCAAGGTCCCCAGTGCTGCAATGCCACTCTTCCGAGCTCAGCTGCGTCACCAGACCTCATTTACTACAGAGATTCTTCAAGGAAAAAATAATTGGAAACTTCTCCAGAGCTTCCTGGTTCTCTGGACCTCATCTTAATGCCCCACACCTCAGTACCAAGGGATGAAGTTGCTTCCGCTGCGTGTTCGACACAGATTTCAAGTAGAGAGGGAACATCATCTGAGGTACTGAGCAGCTAAAATGGCACTCAATCTTCTCATCTAGCAGTACTTAAAGCAAATTTCCTGCAGCAAACAGCATCAAATTAACGCAGAGTTGCCGAGCTTCCTCCACCTCAATCCTAATGGCCTGAGTAGAAGCCCTTCAGAGCACACCTGGCAATTATTGATTTGGTCTGAATCGCTAGAATTAGTATTTTATTAGCGTTTCTTTCCCCAGACCAGTATCTGTGTGAAGCGTGCTCATTTGCCATTGCTTAATCGCATCTTAAAGTGTTGAAAATTCATGCACATACTTGTGACATTTTAATAGTTTTTGCAGAAGGACAGTCCTTTTATTTTTCAGCATTTATTGTTCAGTATACAGCCACACGATACGCTGAAGCCAAGAAAAACTGGGGAGAATGACTCACAGTCAAGTTTTGAAAAGTCCATTTCTTCTAAATCAAGGCAGAAACAATTCTCATACAGTCCGTTATCAGTAACTAAATTCTACATTTTTTTAAATTTACTGAGCACTATAAATAATCATTAGTGACAATACTACTATAACCTGAAAATAAGCAAGGGGCAAGAACTGATCTACATCTGGTTTATATTTATAGTGTTCACACTTGTATATTATTTTATATGCATACACTTGTATAAAACAACAACAAAATAAAACTGTCCCCACAACAATAAACAGGGTATATTGTACAGCTTGTAAATTATGGTACACAGTAAAACTGATATCACGTCCCATAGATTATGGGATACATTAATAAATAGACAATGATATATTAATTTGCAAATTTAACACAGATTTAATTAAATTTAATTCTAGAAGAGGAAGTAAGACATTACATACAACGGGGCTGATTCATCATTACTGTTTTTACTCCAGTTTAAAATAATGGCACTTTCATGTCACGGGAAACGTGGACGTAATAAGGTCAATACATACAATTTGGCAGAGATGTAGTATTTTAAAAGCAACCAGAATTTTTTTGAGCATTGGATTTTCCAACCCTGAAGTTAAATTGTTCACATTTAGTTTCTCAGCCTGCCTGTTCAAGCTCCAGAGAAAAAAAGAAAAGTACTTGTCCCATGGTATTCACCAGCTTTGCTTTGTCATTTGGAAGTAAATGCTCAGGCTATCGCTCCACCATTGCGCTTTCCCACCAAACCAGAACCAAGCCACGGAAGCCCACGGCAGTCCCATGGGTCCATCCCACTCACATAGTGGCTGATATATTGGCTTTTAACGATAAGTGGCACCCTTAGTAGCTAATCTATTTATAGAATTTAAAACCCTAAACTACTTTGGAACATTCACATATTTTACCTACCGCTAAGCTGGCAAATATGATTTAATTACAAGTCTGTAATCTAGATAATAGTTTTTAAATCCACTGAAGCCAAGATGTGCCATAATATTCATACAACTACGCGTATATAGTTGTACCTAATTCCTAATTTTTCAGTGCTGCAACTCTCCAGGAGTAAGTGACAGAGAGGTACGTATGTACCTACATAAGAGAAAAGGAGCAAACCAGTGCTGTAGGTGGACTTAAGTCTGCTACCCTCATGTTCACTGATAACATTTATATTACAAACAGCATTGCAGGGGGGGACTGCTGTGGGAAGAGAAGCACAAAATGCTGCTGAAGAAGGTCTGAGGCCAGCTGGCCTGGTAGGCAAGTGGTAACGTCAGACGCAAAGTGACAGTTTTGTCTGCGAGGGCTGCTTGTGCTTCGTTAGTCATGGCTTCTCCGGCTACTCGCAGAGCACGATGATGAGCTCTAATGAGGAAGCTGCACAACGGTCATAAAACCCGTTACACATATCTGCGGCACCACACAATTTGTCCTTCGAGCTCGGAAGGACACAGGAGGCAGCCGGGGGGGCGCCGAGGGGGTTAAAGGCAGACGGTGATTTTATGTCTGAGTTAGATTTAAAGAAAGGGCATGCTTCGCACTGCAAATCAATGTTTATTTTACCACAGAACCATCAGAATCCACAATAGGGTGCCAGAGTGCATCTTCGCTAATCTACCCCGTAACAACACAGCAGCACAATTTTCAAAGACACATAATTATACAGCTGGTAACCAATTCTGTCCCCATTGCTTAATTAAAGATTAGAAACCCTTCGGGACACACATACACACACACACATTATTTATTTTTTTTTAAAAAAAAGAAAAAGGGCAAACAAATTTTTTGTTGCTGTCAGAAATAGAAAGTGCCAGGCAGTACATCATCGTTTCCTGGTCCCACTGTTGCCACTGGCAGCCTTATTGAAGCTTCTGCTCATTTGTGGGAAGTGCACAGTGGGCGTTCTTTCAGTGGGGCCATACAGCCCTAAATTCCTGGCCGTAGCTGACTTCCGAAGCGGCTTGACACTGGGAAAAGGATTGAAGACTTGCGGCTTTGGGTTCGCAGGCTGGGGAGATTTAGCCGGGTTTCCACTGTCATTGGATAAACTGGAGGACTCCGATAAACGTGGCTGGCTGGACTGATGGGATGTTGACTCAGTATCAGTTTTGCTATCTGAGGCGAGTTCCAGTGCTTCCAGTTTTAGCTGAACCACTGACATGGTTGTACTGCTGTCCGTAGAGGCTGGCTCAGACGACTGTCGGTCAGCTTTTCGAGTAGTCCTGTCATCCAAACCACCTCCTTCTCTTTCTCCGAAGTCAGAATGTTTGGAAGTCTCCTCCTTTGCACCAGGACTACTTGTTTTACAGCTCTCGCTCTGCTCATCTATTAGTCCGACGGTATCCCCGTAGCCCAGCTGGCCTTTGGCCCTAGCAATATTCTTCCGATGAACTCGGATGTGAGTGCGCCACGGAGAGTTCAGTTTTGTTTTAAGATCTTCTTGGGGAATGGGAGACATCTTCCCTGTAGCATGACTTGGGATGTGGATAACAGCATTTTTGAGAGACCTGTTATTCAGTTTCATCTTCTTTCCTAAAAGGAGGTGGTTTATCACCGGGGAATGGTTTACCTGAGAAGGGAGGAGGCTGGTAACTGGCCCTTTGTCTGAAAGAAAGTGTTTAAAAAGAAAGACAGTATTGTTAAAGAACGAAACAAATTAATGTTCTAAGGATGCACCACCAAATTTGATGCCTTTCTTGAGGTATAGCAAAGGTTTGTAGGACTAAATGTTATTTGGAAGGAAAAAAAAAAAAATCACTGAATTTCTCTCATATCTGGGAGTCAAGCACAAAGCTGTAACTTCTATATTTCAGATTTCCTGTCCTCCCTCCCTGCTTCTTATCTATGGGTAAGTCCTGAGATAGGAATGCCATGAAAATAAATCACATCAAAAAACAAAAACTTCTCCATTTTTGGAATTGCACTGTAACTGATAGTTTAATATTGTCTTCTGATCTTTACCCTCTCCTTCATTTCTCTTCTAACCATTAGAGGCAATTCAGTCCCTATACAAGGTCAAATAAGCCTCTCCATGAGGCTTGTGTGACTGCAGAATGAGCCAATGCATTTTTAACCATAAACCACACCAACTCTTTTCTATTAGGTCCTCTTATTAAACCAGAGCAGCAGACTCAGAATTAGATAATGAGATGACAGTTTGATTAAACCACAAACCCAGCCCCGCATCATGATTAGTAAGATTAGAAAGGTTGGTATTTGGGGGTGGAGGCTGGCAATCCTTGGGAATCAACATTTTACTGTTTGCACTGTTTCTGCTGGCTACAGTCTTTGTTCAAAGCAAATACTTTGCCAATGTTAAAAAAAAATCCTTACAAATGATGTTAATGAAAAATTGGAGCTCTATGTATTCAAATGCTCCTGCTAGGACAAGTTTAGACAATCTAGAAGAGGAATAAAAATTCCTCTGTGACCTATCTCTGTGGTTCAGTGCTGGCTGACTTAGAAAGATGATACCTAAGTGGGGAGGAATGAGTGGGGTGGGCTGTGTTCAGCTTCCACATCCATCAAAACCTTCAGCTGCGCTGTTCATGCTAAGCCCCACGTCATTGAGTTTGCCAGCTGAGGAAACATACTCTATAACACAGATTGCTAATTAACAGAGTGATGTCTGGCTCACTCCTCAAAGCAGTATCATTATGGCTAGGTAAACTGTCAGTCATAATAGAACATTTAAGGTAGTTCTTCAGCTGCATAGTTTGCCATGCCCTGATGAACTCAGAGGAGTTAGAATAATATGGACCAGGTAGGAATCAACATGAGACTTGGTCTGAAGTGTACTCATCTCGTTTCACCTTTTCCAGTGCATCAGTACATCAACTCCAAGAATGCCAAAGATTTTAAAGTTTTTAATTAGACAGACCAACACCCAGAGAGCAAAGACGTTTTTAAATACCATTGTTCAGTTGGTCCCTGGGACCTAAAAATATCCCAGAGTCGTCATCTTCAGATCCTGACAAAAGAAGAAAAGACATCACCTTCTCATTCCCAATTTGTCTGTACAAAGTGGTACCCCCTTTACTACTAATGTGTTATATATTCCATCAGTCTCTCTCGTTTTGTCTATTTGGTTAAACATAAAAGAATGTTATTTGCCTTGTATCCTATGGTGATGTCAGCTTGTAATACATCAGTAAATGAAGCATGTTTTGATATGTTACCTGCTCTGATATACACATGGTGAACCTGCTGTTGCTGCTTCTTCTTTATCCTGGAATATTGCTTTTTCAGTGCATTAATATCGGTGGTCATACGCTCCATCATCATACTGTTAAAAGCAGCATGATACTCGCTTCGGCAAGAGTCTATTGCTCCCGGACTTAATTCTGCAATGTTACTGGAACCCAGACTTTGTTCTTCATTCTGATCTGCACAGAGTGGGAATAAAGTGGAGATGAGGAATAAATTGGCATACTCAAGAGTTCTGCAAATTATCTACAAGGGAAGTCTATGTCTGACTCCTATTGTCCCATTTAACTACAGTCTTTAATTAAAAAAAATATTATATGCATATTTAACAAAAGCTGCACTATTTATAAGTATTACATCTCTAGAACTCCTGCTTAAGCATGGCAAGGGTTTGAGGGGAGTTTAAAGAGTACAAAAGTCAATTAACGTAGCAATGCAAAATTATAATCACAGCTCTTCAATTACCCAAAAGTACATCAAGCCATCACTAAAGTAATTCAGAAACTGATTACTAAAGACAATCAGCTGGTCAAAGAGGAGGCTAACAATGCAAGTTATAAAATACACTGCAGTCAAGCAGGCATGAGATTAAACAACTGACCTAGTGATACCAGCAAGAAGCATCAAGAAACAGATACAGCACCACAGGGAGAAAGCTGCTAGCAGCAACAGAAGGGACAGACACAGAGCAGCTGAGGATCAGGCAACTTGAGATGCCTGTCTGATCAACAGCTGCAGAGCAACAGCAGCAGTGCAATTTATTTTCACAGCTGTTTCTGATGCACCACCAAACTGACACTCCAGGGTCAAGGGGATAATTCTTTTTCAAGGGATGTTTGTTTGTCTTTGGCTTACTTCGCAATCACATTTTGATGTTCTGACTAAGCGGTAGCTTGAAGCAGCAGGTAGAGACTTACAGTCCCTCCGGAAGGGAAAACCAAAAAACCACAGCAATCAAGAGGAAAGTTGCAGCGTATAGGTCTCAGCAAAACCAAGCCACAAGAATGATGACTGACACGTAATCAGATAACAGCAACCACTACATCAGTCTGGGGGTTTTTGTGGGGAAGGTGGAAGTGGATTGAGGATAAATGACCTCTCCCAAGATACCATGAAATCACTGTTGAACCAGTACCATTTTATAAAGGTTGATTCAAGTTAAAAAATTATCTGTTTTTCTTGTATGGATCAGAATTTTGTTCTGCTTGTAGAGCTTGCACAGGTGAACACACAACACTGTCAGAAATGTTATTTCAACATGGAGGGATTCAAAAATAGTGATGTTTTGTCAGAACACTCTAAACCATACCCAATCTTATAAAAATATGAATATACCTAAAACACCTAACAGTCTGAAGGTTTGGTTAAAAGGGTGGTGAAATTACCTCCAGAATTCACTCACTGCTGACAGGTTCCAATATTAGCCATGCATATGCCACTAAAGGTCAAGATTATTTATTACATGTACATTCTTCAGAAAATGCTGACTACCTAACAACTTTCAAGGAAATAGGCATGGATTCAGAGTGGACTTTTTTCCCCAAGCATGTGCTTTTTTTTTTGTGAATGGGCAACACCATGGGGTTGTTTTTTCATAGAATCGTTATGGTTGGAAGAGATCTTTAAGATCATCAAGTCCAACCATAAACCTAACACTGCCAAGCCCACCACTAAACCATGTCCCTCAGCACCACGTCTACCCGTCTCTTAAATACCTCCAGGGATGGGGACTCAGCCACTTCCCTGGGCAGCCTGTTCCAATGCTTGACAACCCTTTCTGTCAAGAAATTTTTCCTAATATCCAATCTAAGCCTCCCCGGCACAACTTGAGGCCATTGCCTCTTGTCCTATCACTTGTTACTTGGGAGAAGAGACCCACCCCCACCTCATGATGACCTCCTTTCGAGTAGTTGTAGAGAGCGATAAAGTCTCCCTCAGCCTCCTCGTCTCCAGGCTAAACAACCCTAATTCCCTCAGCCGCTCCTCATAAGACTTGTGCTCTAGACCCTTCACCAGCTTCAATGCTCTTCTTTGGACACACTTGAGCACCTCAATGACTTTCTTGTAGTGAGGAGCCCAAAACTGAACACAGCATTCAAGGTGGGACCTCACCAGTGCCAAGTACAGGGGGACAATCACTTCCCTACTCCTGCTGGACACANCCCATTTAACTACAGTCTTTAATTAAAAAAAATATTATATGCATATTTAACAAAAGCTGCACTATTTATAAGTATTACATCTCTAGAACTCCTGCTTAAGCATGGCAAGGGTTTGAGGGGAGTTTAAAGAGTACAAAAGTCAATTAACGTAGCAATGCAAAATTATAATCACAGCTCTTCAATTACCCAAAAGTACATCAAGCCATCACTAAAGTAATTCAGAAACTGATTACTAAAGACAATCAGCTGGTCAAAGAGGAGGCTAACAATGCAAGTTATAAAATACACTGCAGTCAAGCAGGCATGAGATTAAACAACTGACCTAGTGATACCAGCAAGAAGCATCAAGAAACAGATACAGCACCACAGGGAGAAAGCTGCTAGCAGCAACAGAAGGGACAGACACAGAGCAGCTGAGGATCAGGCAACTTGAGATGCCTGTCTGATCAACAGCTGCAGAGCAACAGCAGCAGTGCAATTTATTTTCACAGCTGTTTCTGATGCACCACCAAACTGACACTCCAGGGTCAAGGGGATAATTCTTTTTCAAGGGATGTTTGTTTGTCTTTGGCTTACTTCGCAATCACATTTTGATGTTCTGACTAAGCGGTAGCTTGAAGCAGCAGGTAGAGACTTACAGTCCCTCCGGAAGGGAAAACCAAAAAACCACAGCAATCAAGAGGAAAGTTGCAGCGTATAGGTCTCAGCAAAACCAAGCCACAAGAATGATGACTGACACGTAATCAGATAACAGCAACCACTACATCAGTCTGGGGGTTTTTGTGGGGAAGGTGGAAGTGGATTGAGGATAAATGACCTCTCCCAAGATACCATGAAATCACTGTTGAACCAGTACCATTTTATAAAGGTTGATTCAAGTTAAAAAATTATCTGTTTTTCTTGTATGGATCAGAATTTTGTTCTGCTTGTAGAGCTTGCACAGGTGAACACACAACACTGTCAGAAATGTTATTTCAACATGGAGGGATTCAAAAATAGTGATGTTTTGTCAGAACACTCTAAACCATACCCAATCTTATAAAAATATGAATATACCTAAAACACCTAACAGTCTGAAGGTTTGGTTAAAAGGGTGGTGAAATTACCTCCAGAATTCACTCACTGCTGACAGGTTCCAATATTAGCCATGCATATGCCACTAAAGGTCAAGATTATTTATTACATGTACATTCTTCAGAAAATGCTGACTACCTAACAACTTTCAAGGAAATAGGCATGGATTCAGAGTGGACTTTTTTCCCCAAGCATGTGCTTTTTTTTTTGTGAATGGGCAACACCATGGGGTTGTTTTTTCATAGAATCGTTATGGTTGGAAGAGATCTTTAAGATCATCAAGTCCAACCATAAACCTAACACTGCCAAGCCCACCACTAAACCATGTCCCTCAGCACCACGTCTACCCGTCTCTTAAATACCTCCAGGGATGGGGACTCAGCCACTTCCCTGGGCAGCCTGTTCCAATGCTTGACAACCCTTTCTGTCAAGAAATTTTTCCTAATATCCAATCTAAGCCTCCCCGGCACAACTTGAGGCCATTGCCTCTTGTCCTATCACTTGTTACTTGGGAGAAGAGACCCACCCCCACCTCATGATGACCTCCTTTCGAGTAGTTGTAGAGAGCGATAAAGTCTCCCTCAGCCTCCTCGTCTCCAGGCTAAACAACCCTAATTCCCTCAGCCGCTCCTCATAAGACTTGTGCTCTAGACCCTTCACCAGCTTCAATGCTCTTCTTTGGACACACTTGAGCACCTCAATGACTTTCTTGTAGTGAGGAGCCCAAAACTGAACACAGCATTCAAGGTGGGACCTCACCAGTGCCAAGTACAGGGGGACAATCACTTCCCTACTCCTGCTGGACACACTGTTCCTGATACAGGCCAGGATGCTGTTGGCCCCCTTGGCCACCGGGGCACACTGCTGGCTCATATTCAGCTGACTGTTGACCAGTACCCCCAGGTCCTTTTCTGCCAGGCAGCTTTCCAGCCACTCTTCCTCAAGCCTGTAGCGCTGCATGGGGTTGTTGTGACCCAAGTGTAGGACACAGCACTTGGCCTTGTTGAACCTCACACCACTGGCCTCAGCCCATCAATGCAGCCTGTCCAGATCCCTCTGTAGAGCCTTCCTACCCTCAAGCAGATCAACACTCCTGCATAACCTGGTGTGGTCTGCAAACTTACTGAGGGTGCACTTGATCCCCCTCGTACAGGTCATTGATAAAGATATTAAACAGAACAGGCCCCAGAATTGAGCCCTGAGGAACACAAGTGGTGACTGGTCACCAACTGGATTTAACTCCATTCACCACAAGCCTTTGGGCCCAGCCATCCAGCCAGCTTTGAAACTTTGTGACTTTGGAAACATCTTCATGGACCGCAGAGCAAGTCATTTGATATCTGCTGTAATCTCTACACAAATATAAAATACAGTTTTCATAGCAGCTTCCACAGAGGAAGCAACAGACAATTTCTTCAAGGTCATGCAGATTTAACTACGTTTTCCAAAATGAACAAAAGCACTTTTACCTTTCATCTGTTTTTGGTACTTTTGGAGCTCAGGTGCCAAAAACCCACTTAATGGTCCAAGACAGCCAATTGCATTGACAATTGAGTCTTCATCATCTAGGTCATTCTCCTCATCGCTGTCTCTGGTTCTGCCTAGCCTTCTGTCAAATAAGAACATAGGAGAAATAAGAAAGAGACAATCTTAAATATTACCATTACCGAACATCTTTGTGTTCTTTAGGAGCATATAAGGGAGGATGCTACTTGCCTGTTCACTGTCTGTGTAGGGTAAACAGTAACCCCATATCCATAAGCAGTACATTTCAAACTTACCCTGAAAGTGAAGTTGATTTAACTGCTGCAGGGAAAGGAGTAATGTTGTACGTGTATTTCTCCCTTAATTCTGCCAACTGCGGGAAGGGAAACTGAGCCATGGTATAAACAGTCTAGGGGAAAAAAAAAAATAATACACTTTTAAAATTTTTACTTTAACTAACAGTGCCACAGAAGATTTTTCCGTAAACAGACTTTCACAGTCTTACAGGATTAAAGGTTGCATGTTCTCATGTGCTGTAAGAAAATGGAAATGGTTTAGTTTTATGATTCAGTCAGTATTTCCTGTAAGAAAAATAAAGACTGACTCACTAGAAAAAATACATGGTTTGAAGAAAAAAAGGAACAGATAACATGAGATGTAGGGTCCTTTTCAACTCCTGTACTTATTTAATAATCACTGTCAATCCTCTCCTTGCCAGCACACCAGAAATCCTCCTCCTCCAATCATGATTTCATTTACACAAACACATCATTCAGGTTTTGAGGATCTTCCAGAAGACCTATGTTTCTGCTCAAGTATTCAACACTAGCACAGACAGGAAGGAGCAGATCCTCACTTAATGTGAATGGTTAAGCCATCCATTACTTCACCGGAGCAGACCCAAGAGCTTTTGTGAAGGAAATCACTTCAACACAAAAGTTACAGCCAAAGAGGAGGACCCAACATTATCCAGCTAACTTTTCTCCTCTGGTTTCTGGTTTTGTTGTTTTGTAGGGTTTTTTTGGGTTTTGGCTTGGGCTTGGGTTGTTTTTTTTTTGGGGGGGGTGGTTAGTAAGGAGCTATGGAGGGGAAAGGGTAGTGGTGGTTGTGGGTGGTTTTTTTAAATAAAAAAAAAATTGTGCTATGGTGAACAAAGAAACCTCTCTAGAACTCTCTGAACTCAACATGTAGTTCTTAGAACTTAAAACAAGGTCATAAAAACTCTAATACATTTTATTTACTTCAATACTCAGAGTTAAAGAAAATAAACAGTTGCAAATTTGCTTTCAGCATTATTTTTGCTGCAAGTCATTTTGTAATAACAGAATGTGTGTCACTAGCCAACCTGGCATAAAGACAAATCATATTAATTGTACTATCACTGCTGATTTGTTCCTACCTATTTTAGTTGCCTTTTTTGTTTACTGCTTTTGTACACTTACAACTGTTTAGGACTTTCAAATAACTGACACAATTCATTGGGAGTCTTATTGTCAGAAGTAAAAAAAAAAAAAAAGCCAAAATAGAACTTCTCAGAGTTTCTCTGAAATAGTATAAGTTTTCCCCATTTGAAAATTAAATGTCTTCTGAAAAATAGCAACGTAAAAATTTCTCACTAGCTATCACAGGAAATTTTCACTTTTTTTTTTTCTCCTGTGCTATTAAGTCAGTGACATTTTCATCTGAAGGCAAATGGCCTCAATTAAGATGAAATTTTGAACAATTTCTACATAATCCATTCTTGAACTGTGCCTTGTCTGTGCTAAAGACACTAAGAAAAATTGCAAACATGATTTCAGTACTAGATCTTTCCTGACAGAATCAAAAAAAAAAGGTTTCACCAACAGTAATGATGTAAGCAATGAGGAACAGGAAGGACTCTCCTGGCTGGATAAGGCACAGGGCAGTGGTACAGTTTAACAGGCTTCTGCATGAGAATGCCTTACAGTGTCAAGCCATGTACAGACCCTAAGGCAAGGAGAATGCCTGCAAAAACCCCCAAGCATGAATTTGCCACTCCATGAAACTACAATGCTACTGTGAAAGACAAATATTCTCTAGGGCTTGAACAACGATATCCCGGCAGTCTACCAGACGAAGGAATTTTATGATCTGGAGAAAGACCCACCTCCAGCCCAACATGTCTGCCTGTTTGTTTGATCTCAACCACACTTTCCTGGGGTTTTTTCCCCATATGTCTCAGCTCTCTCCCTTCATAGAGAAGGAGGTGTGTCTGGAATTTATTTCTACTCTTTATGTCAACAGCCTTTTCAGGTAACTTGTTCCATATGCTAGTTACCCTTTAAGTGAAACAGTCAACTCCGAGTCCTCTATTTACGCCTTGCACCTACTGTTTTAAATTACGCTTTTAGCTTTTGCCTGTCTCCAATCTTGTCTCTTACAGATCCTGTTCAATTTCTTTCATTTAGCATACAAGTTTTTAACTTAATTACTTGTTATGAGAATATAACTGGAGGCCTCACTGGAAGAGGCCTGGCTAAGAGATCCACAAACAAATTTTATGCTGATGCAAGTACCACTGGAAATTAAAAAAATTCTGTCAATCAACACCTGTGATCTCCTCACAGCAATGCTTCAGAGTCAAAGCATCCTGTTCCTAGTTTGTACACAGCCTTAGATACCATTTGGTTAATTCTGGTGAAACTGTACCAGAGGGAAACAGCCTACGCATGCGAAGCATGATGCACCCAAACTTCTTTATCTTATTTATGGCCATAAGGGACAGATTCTGGCAACAAGGAAAAAAGGCAAGGAAAAGACCTCTCTTCTCACCTCAAATCAGTAGCATTTCTCAGACTTTTGCCTTACCCTAAAAATGCAAAGCCATCTACACCCTCAGCAGAATACCATTCAGAAGGTTTGGGGCTGTGGCTTCCAAAAGAGGGGAAGCAGTTTTCCCTTTGCAGACGGCTCAAACCTACTTATCTTAGGAGCCTCCCTACACTGGTTTAAGGATCCTGTCTCTTTTCACTTTCACTAAGAAAACAAAACAAAAAGCAAGAGGAAAAACAAACCCATAAGAAAACAAAGTATAAAGGTAACAGTGAATACCATCAAATCAGGGTAACTGCCTAGGGGAGAGAGTCTAAAATGCAAGGGTACTACAGAGGGATTAATCCCTCTTCTCCTCCACCACAGTAAACACACAGGGATGCCTCTCCTTTTCCTGTTTGCTTCTCATCTCCTCTATGCTGGAATGTTTCTAGGCATACAAACTGAATTCATTTAGCTGCTTATAAAAACGCTCGCTTTCTGAGAAGGCATGAAAGCGTGTACTCAATCCAGCACATGACGCTCAGAATATCTGCAGACACCTGGCATACGGCCTTCTGCCTCCAAGTTAGACTCAAAGATTATTAATAGGCCAATAAAACAACACTACTGAATACCGTATTTGTTTAACTTCTAGTGCTGAATACATACCCGATCTAGCATCTGATGCGTACAGCACTTAGCCTTTATTTACTGAAACTGTTCAATCTGAAAAAGGAGGAAGCTGTAGGCTTGCTTGCTCCTCCAATCCCTCCATGCTCTCCTTAGCACAACATTGTAAGAACTCTTGCCATGCAAGGGCCAAATCCACAAAAGCTTTAAGCCCTCAGTCCTACCTATATGTACTGTCTGCATGAGAGGGAGAAAGGCAGGCATTTTTAATGATAAAACTTGCACCAACTATACATGCTGGCGGAGAGAATGAGGACAAGAGTCCTCTGATCTGCTTTAGACATCTGCCTCACCAACACTTGCCCCTGAAGCCCTACCTCCCTCTTCCAACTCCCAAAGGAAACAGGTCTTTTTAAAGCACAATTTGTTTTCTAGGGGTGGAGAAGTGCCTGTTACATGTCAGTGGCTTAAGTAGGCCTGGACAGACAGTTCAGATGCAAGTGTAAGCATCCAAAGGCTAAAAAGAAATTTGTAGGGAAGGCAGAGTAGGATATTAACCCTTTCCTGCAGCAGGATACTAATCCTTGACCCCCCTTGTAAAAAGTATTAGATGTAAATTCAACTGATCTGATATGGATAGACGTTGGGGGGGAAGAAAGAATATTTTGAAAATGAAGCAGTCTAAACATTCATCTCTTCCTGACTCCTCTGAAAAAGCCTAAAGCAATTTAAGAAGCAGCGTCTTCAAGCAGCCCAGGTCCTTTCTTTAACACAATGGTTCATATTTCTTTATTTTCTTCTCCAGCACAGAGAAAGTTATTCAAATGCAGCAGCCAGGCACATGGCGAACACTTGTAGTGCCTGATTCTCTCCACTTACAATAAAGAGAGCCTAGAATGAACACGTCAGATGGAGGTGGCTACACTGCCAGTGCCTGCCTTTGACCTGAAGAATGCTGCTGTCTTAAAAACAGACACACTGCTTCTCTGTGCAGAACTTAAACCTGCCACATTCTCCACATCAACTGCAATGCTATCCTCCCGACCTTAATGCTCCTGTCAGTGTCACAAAATACACATGTACACTATGAATACACTTATACTTTGCACCAAGTGCTTACTTTTTTGATGAAGCATTAAAAGACTGATAATTCAGTATACTTGTAATTGCAACAGTTAGAAAACCAAAAAGATCCTTCCATCCCCCCAACCAGTAAGTTACCTACGCCTTATCTTCTATTACACACAACAGCGAAGAAAGAAACCCACACCGAGTCACTAAAGCCCACTTCAGCTTTCCCAACGTTAGTCTTTGTCACAAATGCCACATCTTGATTTTGGACTGCACTTGAGACCAGGAACTGAAACACAATGAATATGAGAAGGCGTCAGCTTGTGCCACCCTCTTCATGCATCCTTAATATCTAAACTGCCTCATGAGAAACCTTAACACAGCTGCATTTCCATTGCTGAAGAAAAACGAAGTCACAGTGCTAACCTCTCATTCCTAGAGCTCCCTTTTAAACAAAAAATCAGCAATAGCAAAAGCCAACAATCTGAAAGTGATCCTTTACTTCAGAGCACTACTTCATCAGACAATGGAAGTGCATTATCTCAGGCAGGCAATAAGTTTTGCTTCCAGTAATAGGTAACAGAAGTCACCCCTGAACTCCTGTAAAAAAACTCATCCCACTTTATATACTGAAACTGACTTCTTCCTTCCCCTAAGTCAGGTAAAAAATTTCAGATGAATTATGCGCTCTGTATTTGCACCCATTTAATCACCACATGCTAACTCATCAAAAGCAAAGTTCCAGAACTGTAGCATGAAGTCTTTATAAAACATCTAAGTAGGCAACACTTCAAGGATATCAGGAAAAAAAGGTGTAAATGCAAATCAACACAATTACATTTGTAATACTAAAGGCCCTTTCCTTTCCTAGAACAATGTGTATTTTTGTTCTCATAAAATGATGTATGCTTTAGAATTCAGGGACTGCAATTATCTACAAATGTCATTGTTTATAGTTCACTGATGACAGTTCATAGCTTTTTTTTTTAAATCATGAAGGATATTTTTTCCCTTCTCACTTGAAAAAACTCATCTCCCACAATGTCTGCAGAGTGAAAAGGACACATCGTAATAAATAAATAGCCAAAACATAAAAATTATTAAAATATCCTAAAAATTATGACTACTGAAAGATTCCACATCTTACTTGCGTAAATCCAATTGGACATTATATCAGAAGAAACTTTCAGCTGTCAACATACAACCAGTATTTATCAAATACAACCTAGGTGTTCTCTATACTTAACATCTAAGATAAGATTTTAGCTTTAACTGCAGGTCATCTATTTGTTTCACTGACATGCTAGCTCAACTCAGTTACCTTAAACATATTCTTGGGAGAGATTAGGTTTCTGCAGCATCTGAACAATAATGTAATTCGTTAGAAATCAGCACCTAAAGGATGCACAGAAAACACAAACAATATTTATATCACAATTGCTTACCTGCATGAGTTCATTGCTGTCAATCAGACTGTCTTCCAGCATCTCCTGGGTCAGCTTGCCCATCGTACTGTAAAATTCATCTGCAGTTTCACAACACTCTATTTGCCTACATCAAAATACATGTTGATTTTTAATTTTACTCTTACATATGATTATTCACCTCCAAACCAAAACTGAACTTTCTGTCATCATAAATGCACTTCTATTAGTCACCTTAATTCTTAAGTTTATTGCAATCCTAACTATGCTTCCAAATAATAAAACTGTGCACATCACATTGGAAATACTGGTGCAGTAAAAGGATATACTGAACACAGCTTATTGTCCTGACTGCTCACCATAAAGGATTTGTGCATGTCCAAACAGGTTATTCACTCTACCCCTTTCACTTCTACAACAGGAGAATCAGTAAATCCTGCCTCCTACTAGCACAAGGGAGCTCTCCCATCAGCTCAAAAAGGAAGCATAAAGATTTCTTGACTGCCTCCTCACCCATTCTTCACTGCTGAATTTGCTGGTTGAACTGTCTTTGTGTCAGACAGGAAAATATTTGCTGGCCAGAAAACATTTTGGTGGAGTAAATTCAGTATAGCTGTATTATATATGCCATTGTATTAAAAAAAGGTGAAGTCACATAACGCAGAATGAAGGGAAATTCATTCATATCCTGCATACTTATGAAACTTAATTCTAATTTAAAGATGCAGAGGGGTTTTTTGTTTGGTTTTTGGGTGGAGCTTTTTTTGTGTGTGTTTTTGTTTGTTGGGGGTTGTTTCATTTTGGGGGGTTTTTGGTGGTTCGTTTTGGTTTTCCATACTTTTCTTTACATTTCTAAAAACACAGAATCATGCCGAGAGCGTCTGCTAGAGGAAGAGAAATACGAGTAATATGCTTTTGTGAGCTGCTGTTCTACATACATTGGGGTCAGTTGCTAAACATCCTCTCCTGTCAAGTGAAATTTTTACTTCTATCCCAAGCAAGTGCATTGTTGTCTACATATTGTAGCCTCCCCTGTAAAATACAGCTGCTGGAATGACCAAGAAAGTACAGTCTTTTTTCTTAAGGATTAGAAGACGAAGCTTTCCTTGATCTTCAGTGTCTACAGAGAACAACATGGAACTACGAAACCCCTACTGAAACCTTAACGTAGTATAGCTAAAAGAATGATTACGTAGTAGAAAAAAAGCATAGAAACAATAGGTACGCAGCCAATTATCACAAACTTACTACTTACTTTCCCCGATACTTTCAGTCTCTTGTGACCTCCACATACTGCTTTCTCTACTGCACCTATTTTTAACCTCCCCATTCCTTCAGTCTCCCTCAAAACAGAAGTATGATTGAACCGCCCACATTTTATGAAAGGCACTTCTCACCCCATTTTCATGTCTAGAAAGATGGGCTTGAGAGGTGTGAAGATTATGAGATTATGATCACTGTTTCAGGCCCCACTTCTTTAAATCCCCCATTCCATTTCTAGCAGAGAAGAACAAAACCACAATCTTCTCCCGGTGAAGACATAGTGCCCCATCTTCTATTTCCTCATCTCATTTGATATCATTCATCACAAGCTTAATGAATTTCAGTTTTTGTTCAATTTCAGTGATTCATCTAGTTATGACTCCAATCTCCCTTTCTCTTAATTGCCCCCAAATCTGCCCGACCTTCTCCCATTCCCCACAAACAATAGCTACAAGGTACGCAGCGTGATCAGCTTATTCTTTTGGAGATATTCTTATAGATTTCTTCATTCTATTCCTTCCAATTTTTATAAAAGACGTTTCATTTGTTCTTTAAGTTTTATTGCAAAATCTTCAAAGCAGTGACTTCTTTTTTTATCAAGTTATGAATTGGAACACTTTTAATTACAGCTTTTAAGTGCACAGAGACCCATTGCAATAAGACCTTTTATCTAAAGGTATGGTACAAAGTAATAAAGTGCAATGGGAGTACATATAGCTTCATCCTAACGCAAATGATTCATGCAAGTTTCATTCATGAACTGAACAAATAAAGCTCTTAGGAAATTATTACTCTAATTATTATTCTTCAGATTAAAAATTAAATGTACTAAACAAAGTCTCTTAAAATGCTACTGGCCTGCAGTGCTGATGTATTCAGAAAGAAGAAATGAAACCTCCAGGGACAGAGCTGAACATAAATCCCAGTGGTTCAGTCTCAGGGAAAAAAGGAAGGCAAGTGTTGATAGGCATCACAAGAAAAATTTGATGCAATTGCTGATGCCAGCTGGAAAAATTTTCCAGCTGAATTAAAATCTGCTCCACTTGCCAGAGCTCGCACCTCCCACTGAAGTCAGTGACAAAACTCATTTCTCCAGGACAATTGTACACTCTTTGGAATGCAAATACTTGCTATGACAACAGAGGAGTTTAGAAAAACTAACCACCTCTTGTGTAATGTCCTACGTGGTGAGTTTCCAAGGCCATAAAGGACTGTAATAGAAACTCGGCTAGAATGTGCTTAAAAGCACAGCATTTCAGGAAAAATTGTCTGCAGGCCTTGACAGAAAAGAACCACGTTAACACTAAATGATTCTCTTAGTAACACTGAACTCTTTTCTTGAGTACAGCCAATGTGCTCAAATCCTTAAGTCTTTAAGTGAAAATATGGGAATTAACAGCCCCAGCTTCAGGTACCCAACTAGATCAGGTAGTCACCCTCAAGTCCTTTTCCACAGAGTATTTACCAGCTCCCTCAGAGGTCTATGTTCTGGAAAGCCCAACCAACCTTTTAGACAGCATGAAGACATTATACACAGTCAACACAAACAACTGGAGACATTTCCTGCAGCAAGGGTTGATTAATTATCATGCCTATTCTGACATCATGGGGAAGCCACAGAGGCACTTTGATTCTGCTTTGAAAAGGCTGCACATTCTCCTGAAGTATTGCATCTTGTCTAGAATTGAGAACACACTTTTCAGCACAAGTTACACACATTGGTCATACTGAAAAGAAAAATCCGATAGAAATGACCACTTACTCTCCTAACTTTGCCCAGATAGCCAAAGCTACTCTCAGTATAATTTCAGAGCCTTCAAAGAATACTGAATCCCAGATCTTCAGAACTGTATGGTTAGGCAGGCAAGTGGCAAAGAGGGTCAGAAACCACTGCATTGTGAAGACATTTGTAAGTGGGGGTTCGTAGCCTCCTGTAATACACAAATAAACAAACAGAAGTCATTATAATTGACTATTATTTTACAAGGAATATAAACTGCATATGGAAATTCACCAGACATTCTAGTATCTCTGTTACTGCTCAAAACTTACTTAGCCTGCAGCTGTCCAAAGATAAACTGAAAAACAAAGTGATGGAAAAATGACATACTTAGTCACCTTTCATTCTGCTGCACCGCAAAAAGCTCTAAGCCGCAGTTGCACCAACCTTGGAAAACACCACTGCGGTTTTTTTTTCTTATATTAGAAAGATTGAGTTTCCTTCCCCAAAGCCATATGAGCTAAAAGCTTTTATTAAATAAAAAAAACCCCAAAACCCAAACAAAAAACAAAAAAACCCAAAACCCACCACCACAAAATAAAAATCCCCCAAAACACCACATTTCTTCAGAAACTAATGGCATAACAAGTCTTCATCTACATGAAGGTGACTGTAAAGTCTTATGTATTGTTTTGATATCCTGGTGCACCACCAGCTTAGCAGAAGCGACTGTAACATGTTCAGTTTTCCTTTTGGCTTGTTATGTTTCAAACAAGATTCAGTATTTCAGTCTGCAACTCTGAATTTTTACTTTCTTGTTATGCTCACAACACTTTGTGCATCCTAGTATCAGCTGATGCACTGAAGGCCATGACCAGATAGGCAGCTGCCTGTGAAAACACTTTCAAAACCCAAATCCCTCCCTGATACCCTTTCTTTGTTTTTATACAGTTTGGTCACAGTCACAGTTTATTTACCTGCAACATGGTAGCAGATCTTTTCTAAGATGGAACTCAGGGTGCACTTAACTGGAATAAACCCCAACTGACCACAAACAAAAAACCCACCCTCCCCAAAACACTCCCCAACAAAAGAGCTGTATCTTGTTAAAAAAAAAAAAAGAAAAAGAAAAAGTCTGGAGGGAATGCTATAATGGGGGGAGGAATATCACAATGCAAAGCCAGTTTTCATGTAGCAGCCCAAGAAGTACTTCTGAATTTTGCACCTGTGTATAGCCAAGCATCCAGGTGCAGGAACACCAACCAGGCACCACTGGCTCTCACACAGTACCTGTTCCCAGCACAGCTACATAGGCCAGCCACCACAAGGAGCAATGGTAGGACCGGTATCTTCAGCTAAGGCAAGAAACAACCTTTTCAAGGTAGCCCTTGTTCTAAGCTGCGTGTTACAGTGTTGTCATGCCATGCATTTTATACCCTTGTCAACATGATTCTGTTTTCACTTAGCGGTGGAACCAAATTATTTCCCCTTTATTTTTTCCTGAGAGCGCCACCTGTCTACGTTAAGATTAACAAATAATGGAAACCGTCATCTTCCACCTTAACAACTTAAAATATATATTCTAACCAATAAATTCATATAAATACTCATGTATTTTTAGACCAGTGCTCAGATGAAACAATAGGAAAAAGGAATTCAATAGCATTTTCTGTTGAACCTACCTCCGCTTTCCCTGTTAGCAGCTCTTTGCAAGGTGTCTAAGTGCTGGGACAGTTCAGGAAGCTTCATTCGTAAAAGATCTCGGAAAACAGCCATATCCACAGAGAGAGCACGGAGATTATTGACAAAATAGCTATCAGGAAGCACCTTATCAATTAGGTAAATCATGATCTGTGGGGAAAATGAAATATAAATATGTAGGACTTGCAGAGTCAGTTATTTCCTAGGAATAACAAGAAAAAAAAAATTTAAAGTTCTGTGTATTCACTACAGAATAGCTTGGAGCCAGTGGCAACACATGCCTTTGGTATCTCCATTCATCCACAGGTACCCCAGGTATCCACAATCAATCAAGGTGCAAAGGCCTCTTGAAGCTGTCCAGAATTTATCAACCATAAATGACCAAAATCAGTATCACAGCAAGATATGCCCAAATTGGAACCACTACTCAAAACAAAGGCAACTTTTTCCACTTCAGATGCTGTGTGTGTTTATGAGATTCTCCACACCATTGGGAAGTTCCACTGTCCCTTCTCTGGTGAACTGCCGCAACTAGAAGACTGATCTTCTACATCATGTTTTTTTCCCCTTTCCAAAATCCAAGATACTGTTCTTTAAAAGACATGCTCCACACATTTTACTGTGATGTGTTACCATGTGCTGCACTTCATCTCGTCACTTGAAAAGGTGCTAAATTAAGCAACATGAGACATTTTAAACAGACATCTGTTTCAAGTGAGACAGATCAACTAAATGAGTGGTAATGTATTATTAACTGGATACTGTGAAACTTTTGAGAATGAACAAATGCAACAGAGAAATACGCAGAAGTTGATACGTATCATCAGCCCAACAGAAGATGCTGACCTTCACTTCAGGATCTTTTACAACCTCTATGGCCACTCTACAAGCCCTATTCAGAGAACCTGCATGCCGTCATCCCGTCTGGTTCAACTGTCCATTACTCCTTTGTTAAAATTTTAAATGAGCATCATTATTATCTGTTTCATACAGCCTTTAATGCTCGAGATGAGCATGGCACAGGAGACAATCCTCCTTCCAGTCCCTCTCTTTTCATAAGATGCCCACCAAAGCAGCTTGTAAGACACTGGACTTCCAAGAGCGCCACCTCACGCAGTCTTACTGCTTCTTTTTCTCTCCCAGGTGCTTGTGACCACACATTACCACTTGTCCTTGCAAGATTTTTTCGGGCAGTAACAGTTCCGTGTTTTAAAGCACGTACATCAGTAGTCGATACAGGCAAATCAATAGCTTTTATGCATTTTTGATTGGGGGGGGGTGAGGTGTTTGTTAAGTTTTAAGGATTAAAAGTAAATAGGCGATCAAAACATGGTACACAAATAAGATGGAGTCTCATATGTTGTCAGATGCATTCCCTAACCTCTGCTGAATAGTGGGACACTTCATTGTCTTTTAAAAATATGTTTTATTTTGTTCAGCTATATGTCAACCAATGGAGGAGTAATTTAATATAACAACATTAACCTACAACCATGCTTTTTGTGTTTTCACTAATTTCTTACAACATAAGCCATAAATCCCTATTTAAAGAAACTATTTTGTAAAGGATTTTGCTTCTTTCCCACTGAGTGGTATTACTTCAGAAATCTCAGATACACAAGAGCACAGGAAACAACAGAAATCCTTTTGCAACACTCAAGTCCATTCTGTTTCACTGGCATGTGAATTATTTTGAGAATGCCTTTTTACAAAAGCAGCTTCATGTATTTACCAGTCTGCAATACATACTTTCTTCATGACAGATCTCTACATATTCATTTTTATTATTTGACTTTGTAATATTTCCCCACAATAATGTCCAGGAAAAGATGGAAAAATGGGTTTTTTTAAGTTTCAGTACCTATGAGACTTTGATACATACTTTGATAGCTTCCACAAATGCAAGCTGCAATTTTTCTTGCTTACCATAATTTCAGTAGGCTAATTTTGAGGTCTCTTCAAGGATTTAACTTAAACATGCTTACTTTAACTAGTAAAGACTCAAGCACCCCTGGCTGGGCATTCACTGAAGCGATCATGTTGGGTCCTGTGCTGTTAAAGCCCCATGACGTCCATAGCACCAGCTGTTTCCCAGCCCCTGTGAGACACCTCCCGGACACAGAGCTTTTGTTTATAACGCCCTTCCCAGAAAGGGAACTTGACTGGCGAGCCCCAAGGAATCCCCTTGCTCCCGTAACTCCTAGACTCTGCAATAATCTAAACCCAGTTTTCCGGTAGCTCCAGTCCTGAGGGCAGCTTTACCGGCAACAGCCTCTGCAGCTGTACCAAGGTCACTCATCACCCGCCTTAGATGGCACAGTGACTACAGCAAAAAACCAGCCACGTGCTAACCCCCAATTCCTCTTCTTTTTTTTTTTTTGCCCCTTCTTTTTTTTCCTTCCCTTTTCCCACTCTATTCCGTGTAAATTCCAACCCTGCAAAGCCCACGCTCTAAGCTTGGAAATTACTTCCTTTTTCCATTCTTATTTTTGCCACATAAGACCCATTTTAGTGCCAACCAGCCTTCAGTGTTTTACCTCCCCAGGGCAGTCTGGCGCCATTCCATTGTCTCCTTAGCACAAGGAGCCTGACACCGCTTACAGCAAAAGACAATCCAATAATATAAGGATGCACACAGTTCTTATAATCAATTTGAACTTCATAAACCTTGGGACAATTGTATTTCCTATATTATCATAATGTGTTTTAGGAGCTTCTGGACAGTATAAGATCACAATAAAAAGTGACAAATTATAGCTAAAAATACTGAAGAAATTTTTAGCAAGAATTATCGAAAGGAAATTTTACTCTCTAATATAAAGTAGGTATATTACAGTACCTTCTTCCCATTACAGGCAACTGTCTAGAATGAAGTATTACATACTAGCTAGCTGGACACTACTACCACAAGCTTTATAATTTAGGAGCTCTGAGTGAATTTAAGTATTTACTGTATTTAAATAATTGTCTAAGGCAAAACAAACAGCCCAGTATCTCAAAAGTCACAGTCACCTTTTACTACTCTGACCCCAACTCACACGTATGAGCAAGTTTACTTAAGGAAACTTGCACGTGATCTTGTCAAATCTTAAACCATGTTCTGTAGTAAACTGTATTTTGATTTTTCTGACATATAATAAATTTCATGGAGCTTTCTTTTAATTAGAATACAAAAGGTCTAAAAAAATAAAACACTATATGACTAACACAGCCCAGAAAGTAGCTTCAAAGTGATCTGCTTTCATTTCAAACATTCATTTTGTGTTTTCCTAGAATTTGGTTTGAAATGCAGCAGCTTTATTAACTGCCTCACATGCTACTGTCATAAAAGAGGTTGATAATGGAATCTGATTGTTTCAGCTTCCTGTGGTGTTTGGAAGCAGATTTGTGATTATGGGATAAAATATTCTGAATTCAGCAACAGCATTCCTATTTACTTTTATTATGGCCAAGCCTTCACTAGTTTCTGTTTGAAAAAAAAAAATTAACAGTGGTAACATTCAAACTGTTCATTTTCGCTGAGACAGAATAACAAACAATCCGCAGAAATACATTGGTTGACTCCTTTGGGTCCTGCTCTTTTAGGCCATCTACAAAATTCAAGCACTGGTTTATTCTAAAGTTCATTAACTAAAAGCAATCTTCAACACTGAAAAAAAAAAAAAAAGATTTACTCACTTTCAGGGCATCCCCTTCATTGCCCTCCATTACTTCCAGAATAAGTGCAGCCAGTATGTTAAATCCTTGACAATAGCCAACAGATTTATTCCACCTGGCATAAGCTAGCAAAACNTTCATTAAAAAAAAGCAATCTTCAACACTGAAAAAAAAAAAAAAAAGATTTACTCACTTTCAGGGCATCCCCTTCATTGCCCTCCATTACTTCCAGAATAAGTGCAGCCAGTATGTTAAATCCTTGACAATAGCCAACAGATTTATTCCACCTGGCATAAGCTAGCAAAACACGTTTTAATACCACTCGATCTTGCTCTGCCTCCTGGCCACAGTAAGAACTGCAACCAGTCCGGTGAAGNAAAAAAAAAAAAAAAAAAGACAAAAAAGACAAGAACAGACAGAAAAGATGTGTATTTTCCTTCTCCCTTTAGTTCTCCCCCCGTCCCAATTTTCCTTCCATCTCCACCCTCCCAATACACACTCCCACAGTTGATGACAATGTTTCTTTTTTAATCTGTAAAGGTTTAGCTTGCTGAAGAAAAACAGGGTCAGCAAGCTCTTAGGTAAACAAGTTACCTAAAAGATGTTCATATGAAGTTGTCACAGAAGATATTAACAGATATCTAGGTTTCAAAGAGGCAAGACGTAACAGCTGCTTAACTGAACGAAAAAGAGCAACAGTTTTTATCGAAATATAAAAGAACTACTAGGCAACTAAACTTTCAAAACACAGAAAAACAGAAACAGTGTCCTTGAGATTTAAGTGATTTATAAGCGAAAGGCAAAACACATACCGTAATGTTTAATATTTCATAAGTAACATCTATAAGCTTAAATTACCAAGTACAGATGACAATTGTAATAATCAGGAACATAAGGTACTTTGCTCCACGTGCTCTAATTGAGGTGGCTACAGAACACAATCTCTCCTAAATAGAGTCATACCTCCTAAATAGGTAAACAGACTAATATTTAAGTCAGCACAGCAACACAAATCTATTAAGCTCTCCCCTAAAATTGTCCACTGCTTTAAATATTAACCGTTAATTAGCTGACAAACATACATAGACAAAGCTGTTTCACTCCTGTAAAGTAACTGAAAAATGCTCAACTGCTGTATTAGAAAACATACTTTTTAATCCCAGCAAACATTTGTGTTTATTTATAGAGAAGAGGAAATAAAAACATTTATGTTCCTTTGTCTCCAGTAAACGCCAGTCTTTCTTTTAAAATAAAAAGTAGAAATTGAGAAAAAACAAACCCCAACAACAGTAATAGCCATTTTTTCCCAGCTAAGGCTAATCAGACCAGTGCAAAAGGACCAAACAAGCTGAAGAAATATTTTTTGAGAGCCAAAGGGAATTAAGATGCAATTTTTTGCCAAAGCAGTCGCAAAGAACAAAATAAATCTGAATTCCACCTATTAAAAAAACCATCAACTTTTCATTAAAAAATTAAAATAAAACAACAAATTAGCTGGCTACCTTCACTATCTGTATGCCCATAGAGTCATCATCAGGATTACTTCTTTCATTGAATGTGAAACGCATGGTTTTATCCCAGTCAATGGCAATACTGTGTAAGTACTGATCAGCTAGGGTCAGCCAAACCTGGAAATATACAAAGCAAATCAAGAAAATGAAATATTTCTCAGATAAAATATGAACAGTTTTGATATCTACTGTTTGATGAACCTCATCAGTTTCACCTATATGTTATCTGCTGTTAGGACTGAAATATGCAGAAAAGGATGATATCTAAAATACTTTTTGCACAATTAAAGTAACAGCTTGCTCCCTAAAACAGAAAGGAGGGAAACAGTCAGCATGAAGCGTCCAGATCTGTGAACGGCTTACAAAGATTCAAGTCCACGGTCAGAAACTGAATCCACAGAAGCCTTCCAAGATGGAAATACACTCTCCTGCAAGGACCCTCCTTGTCAGCTCAGTCCTTCTAACGTCATAATCAGCAAGGAGTTTTATAAAAAGGTAACACTGCCACAGACTTTCCTCAGACCCAACCATAAATCCATCTCCTGGAAACCCCACAAAAGAAATCTAGCAGTGCTTCTCTTTACCAGAGGTCTCTTCTAATCAACTTTGCACAAGAAATAGCATCTAAAATTAACCATTCGGGATTGTTCTGAAAGTATCACTCACTCTTACAAGAGGGCTTCCTAAACTGTTGGTGCTACAGGGAGTTCTGAAAACAAACATTTTGACTAATTTTAAAGCCTAATAATTACCAGAACAGATTTATGCATGTATATCTAAGACAAAGGCTGGACGTTTATTAAACATTTGAAAAGTTTCTGAACCACAAAAGCCACATGACAGATCATACAATGCCAACAAGCAAGAATAAAAGAACTTTCTCTTCAGGAAACTGAAAGCAAATTGATGGAGTTTTAGATCAGTTGTTACCTCACTCAAGTGAGAAAAGCAATTTAGACACTTCCCACAGATTTAAACACTTAGTTTAGATAGTTGCATGATGAAGCCATTTATAGACAGCTCCCAGAATCTCGTGTTTTCTGCATTTAAGTGTCCCTTCCCACACTTTTGCAAAGCCACCCATGCGGAGGAATGCTGCGGATCTGCCTTCCAGCAGCCTTTGGCACTGCTGACATCCTACTGCTGTTTGACTGGATTCTTTACCTCTGCCAGCTCCGGAAAACAAATGTCACATGCCACAGCAACAATGCAGATGTCATCCTGCTCCTGCTGCTGCCAGGGCTGGCAGCACAAAATGCTTCCTTTATTTTGGTATCAATCTTAAAATCATCGGGAAACCAGGGAATGGCAGTGAAAAGACCACATCACTTTTCTTAACACTACTACTTTGGCATTATGTGGTCACGTATGAGCAAACACAGGGTTGGGCAGAATGAGAACGAGAAGAGAGAGATCAGAGTTAGATGATGCGGCAGAGCACATCCTCAGCAAGTCTGCTGATGACACAAAACTGGGAGGAGGGGCTAATAAGCCTGAGGGCACCTTGAGGGGCTGGAGAAATGGGCTGACAAGAACCACATAAAGTACAAGGAGAAATACAAAGTCCTGCAGCTAAAGAGGAACAATCCCAGGCACCAGTATATGCCGGGGACCATCCAGTTGGAAAGCAGCTTTGCAGAGAAGGAGCTGGGGGGTCTTGGTGGACACCAAGTTGACCGTGATGCCACAGTGTGCCCTTGTAGCAAAGAAGACAAACGCCTCCTGGGCTGCATCATGCAGAGCACCTCCAGCAGGCTGGAGGAGGCGACCCTTCCCCTCTGCTCAGCCCTGGTGAGAGACACCTGGAGTGCTGGGTCCAGTCCTGGCCTCCCCAGGACAAGAGAGATACAGAGCTACTGAAGAGAGTTCAGCAAGGGGGCACTAAGAGGATTAAGGGACTGGAACATCTCTCCTGTGAGGAAAGGCTGAGAGAGCTGGGACTGTTCAGCCTGGAGAAAAGAAGGCTCAAGGGGGATCTTATCAATTCATATAAATACCTGAAAGGAGGGTACAGGCTCTTCTCAATGGTGCCCAGTGACAGGACCAGAGACAACGGGCACAAATTGAAACACAGGAGGTTCTGTCCAAACACGTGGAACACTTTTTCATTCTGAGGGTGACACAGATTGCCCAGAGAGGTTGTGGAGTCTTCATCCTTGGAGACACTCAAAAGCCATCTGGACACAGTCCTGGCAAACAGCTGTAGGTGGCCCTGCTTGGGCAAGGGGGTGGACCAGATGACCTCCAGAGATCCCTTCCAACCTCAACCACTCTGTGATTCTATGACTCCTGCCACTCATGTACCACAGAAAAGTGCCTGAATGACTTTTTGTAATGTGGGAAAAGAACATTTCAGGAAAGAAAAAAGGCTGTTGGAGGGATAAAATGATTCACTGGAGTTGTAGATTAAAATTAAAATCATAGTGGTGTGAGGAAAACAATGCCACTCTAAGTCTTCCATTTCCTTTCCCTATGATTTGTAAAGAGGAACAGTTTGGTTTGGAAATATAGCAAAAAGAAAACAGAAAAAGGAAATTATTCTGATGCACCAAAAATATATGGAACTAAATATATTTTATAAAGCTTAAAAAATTATTCTTTTTACTAAAATTGCATGTTTGAAGCTGAGATTGTTTGATACTGTTTTATAGAAAAGATGAATAGACATGACTTTTTTCAGGCTAGGGAAATTCACACATCGTTGAAGAAAGCAATAAAGCAAGTTTAGCAAAATCCCACTCGACCCTTTCCTACAACACTAACTCAGTGCAACTTCCCATTAATGGTGCACTCTACCATTCTGCATCATTCCTGACACTGAACTTCCCTAATTTAGGCAATCTGCCTTTCCCCTGTCAAATGTTTCAGTGAGCATTCTTGTCAGCACTAGCATCTATCAACTTCACCTTCGTAAGTATGACAGCCTACACTGGAGATTTGCTCTCCTTTCAGTTCATCTTCAGCTGCGGGGTCAGCTTCACCAGTGCAATTCCTTGAGAGTTACAGAATGAAGCAATAACATCTGCACCAGAGTAAGTTAACTAAGCCTCAAGCAGAAAGACCCCAGCTACTGAAAACGCCATCTTTGCCTGTCTCTGCTGTCTCTCCAGCTGCCCTGTGGGGTTATCACTGAAGACCGTGAACTAGGTAAAATCTCCAATACAACTTAAACTTAACGCTTCCAAATATTTGTTAAAAAACACTGGTAATAATATCGATGTTATTCACCTCTCCCGAGAAACCCACAGGCAGTATGTCCCACAAAGTGTACAGGTTCCACCTACCTTTCTCCGCCATTCTTTTGGTATGCCTGTTGGCAATCTGGCCACTGCTTTGAGCGCATCATGCCACTAAAAGAAAAAGCATCCAAAAATTTATAAAAGCCACCATTAGTTTAATGCAACAGTACAGCAACATTTACTACACTGCAGACACACACATTCATTTCATTTTACTACACACATTTCAGAGTTTAACTATTTAATCCACTCACAGGGAAAATACAGATTAATTACTTAATGATGTAACAAAAATATAATATTCTAGGACACAAAGACTTATGAAATAGCTGAGTAAGCAATGAAAGCCTATTGCATTTTCCAAATACTAATGGAACAGCTCTTGATGCAATTGCAAATAATATGCTGACATTATGATGACAGATGCATTTTTGAACTAGGGCAAGTACCTTGGCTGAAGAGAACACAGTCTGTCATAAATGCAACAAAAAAAATTAATCAAATTACCTGCTGAAAACCATTTTGACCTAAAGATGGTTCAAGAGTGAATTTCAATTTTGTATCAACCCCTAGAAACAAAAAGGAAAAAAATAATCATGGTCATTATTTTCATTTAACTCAGAAATCAAAAAAAAAAACCAAAAACACCAAAAACCCACAATTGAAAAAAGAACACAAGATTTTAGGTACCTTTCAACAACAACATTTCAACCTGTTTCTGTGAATTCCTGCCTTCACAGTGGATTCAAGGCACATGTTAAGAAGTATATGGACAAATGTTTTTAAAACATAGTAATACCCTCTTTACTCTAATGATCTAGCTTGGCACAACTCATTTCACTAGAAATCATGTGCTCACTATTCTACGAACTATGTGTTCGCTACCATACGCTATCATATGCATGCACAGAAAAAATATAGACAGAGACAGCTTCTTTCCATCTATTTCAACTTGTTTCCATTACATCACTTAAAACTCATTTCTAAGTTTGGGGTGCTAAAATTATTTTATTGCTCAGGATATCAATTTTTTTATAATTCCTCATAACATAAAGCACATTTGGTCGGTATTCTCATTGAAGCTTAGATTTTACTTTGGCCACGTGAGCAAATTATTTTAGTTGTGATAAACTACGCGTGCTAGTAGTCTATAAAATACAGTATTACATAAAATACTAGGATCTCAAGTGTGGCCTGCGCTGAACCCTGACTGTGGCACTGGAGTGTGCCATAACAAGTAGAACAGAAACACTTTTAATTTGCTTTATATCCCACATTTTGAATGTACAATTCTTTGCTTCTTCAAATGCCGCTGTCCAGAGCTCAGGTGCTGAACACAGCGTTGCATCCCATCCCATCCCATCCCATCCCATCCCATCCCATCCCATCCCATCCCATCCCTCAAGCCTTCTGGCACAAAGACTAAAGCCTTTCTTTATTTTTCCTCTGTAATTTAATACGACAGATTGCTCCATATTTAAAATTATGTTATGCACAGCTCCTCGTCTTTCCAGAATATCAAGCCAAATATTTTTGAATACATATTTTAATAACCATATATATTAAGAAGAAAAACCCAGATTTTAATCCTGCAAGGTTTTAAGTATACAAAATCCATGCTAATCAACTCAGTGCTTTGCAGGACTAAGCGTGTGAATCTGACAGAAACCCAAACTGTAGTGGCATTTGCTAGTTATGGAATGTAAAATGCCTTTCAGCATTTGCGTAATGAAGTGGTGATAAGTAATTTGAAAACCTTACTGCTTGATAAATATATATTTAAAGATAAAGCCTTCCCCTTCAACGGTGTCAGTCCCCCGCCCCCTTTTAGCGGGGTAAAAGGAAGAGAAAGAAAGAAAATTCACACAAAACCCCCAGTATTGTTTAGAGTTTTAGCATTTTAGAATTGCATCACTGAAATCCGGGAATTGGTGCTTTCATTTCCCTGTTTCAGATTTAAAAGACATGCTTTTCAGATCTGGAAATATAAAAGCTTCAAACCATAATAGAAATGTCTTGAAAAACATTAAAGGATTAACAGTTATTCCTGGAAGTAACTGTTTATTAGTATTCTTCCCCAACTCCATGGCACTCAGCAGGAACTCCTAATAGATAAATCTTTTCATAGTAATTCAAAGCAACGCCAGTAACCTGCTAAGATGAAATTGTATCATGTTTGCTGTAGATGTGAAAAGAGTGAGTCGCATTTCCAAGCAATTTTGTGGGAAGTATTGCAAAACCCTAATACAAACAAAAAGGTACCATGACCAAGAACTCCTTTTGTTAGGGTAACAGACCTTGACGTGCTCGAACACTGCTTTGTAGCAAGGAAGCAATAGCCTTCGAAAACAGTCATATATTAATTTTCCAAGTGAAACATTTCCAGCCAAATATTAAATCACTTCACAGCTTTCTGTGAAGAGACCCCAGTAACAACTTTGTTCTGTCTTATAGATTTCATAAGATAGATGCAAGCAGAAACAGACAATTCTGCAGAAGATCAAGCCCAGTAAGATACAATAAATAAGGTATAATGTATCTATCATTTACATGAACATCATGACCTTGGAGCTCATAAAAGGGGCTCAAATAGCTGTCTCTCTTGATTACAATGAAACTGAAATGAGAGCTTTGAATCTCCATCTACAGAAGTTTGTTAAATCATGGGAGACAATTAAGACAGGTGTGAAAATTACTAGAAATGATAACATCATGTGGTAACACCAGACTATGTGGTGCTCTCGCTTCAGTATGGTGAGAAACCTCTTGGTCAGGCCATACACTGCAACCTCTAGTGGAAGTCTGTATCACCTTATTTGTTCCTAGTAAGAAATATTCCCCAAATCAAGTTATGTGCTGGTTTTGTGATAGGGGAGGGGAAGAGCCATGGAGAGCGAGCCACAGACCACACAGGAATGGTTCCTCATTCCTATCCATTTTAAAGAATTTACGTTTCCCAAAACCAAAAAATTACAACCTTGTTCAATAAAAATGCAGGAAGTGAGCAAGTAAAAAATGCTGCAACACAAACAGTACAGATAGAGCAAGGAAAGGCTATACCCACCCAGGAACTTCCTGGGACATTGGCAGGAAGGCAACCATCAAGCTGGGAGCAGCATCTCCTTGCCTGTTACTTATTTCTGGCACAAGAACCATCTTGCTATGTGCAGTTTCTGCACTCTTCACTGCATTTGTCCTTGGACTTTAGAGCTTCAAGGATATTACAATTACCCCTTTTCCAGCCTCTCTTGGTTTCCCAAACCTTCCTACTTACATCATTCTCCTTTTCCTACAAATCTCCCCTGCACATACGTCCTGTAATTTTCATCCTCTTGCCTGGATCATCACCAGCCTTTCCCCAGGGCCTTCTTCCACACACGGTCGTTTCTCCCTTACATCTTACGAGCAACTCCCTTTAATTCTGCATTCGGTTGCCTTCTCCCCACAAACTAACTTAGATTCCCCAATAGCTTCTTCCCCCCTCAGTACCCCACACCCATCCAACCCCACCACAGACCTTCTGCACCCGTTTTCACTGGATTTCCCCCTTGCTGTCAATCCTCCATCTCTGGGCCACATTATGGGCCTCCATTATGTAAAGAGGCGCTCTTTGCACAAAAGACCCCTTGGGGCTTTAGAGGAACTTTTCTTCCCAGCTCCTCGGCATGGACAGCCTGGCAGAAGTGTCCCATAGACGCAGCAATAGTTCCTGCTCTCAGGGACTGCAAGCGCTGTCAGTACAACTCAGCCCCTTTACATCAAGCCAGCCAGGCTGTAGTGTCACCTGACATATTAAGCATCACCTCCAGTTCATACGCTTCCAACTGACGCTTCATACCCAAAAAGCGTATTAACTCATGTAAGCGGGAACATGTTGGGAACATATATGAATTATTAGCTCCACAAATACAAGCACACACAAAGGTACATATGTTTGGGCACCGGTCAAATTTCTGAAGGGTAGGGGAATGCCAAAAAATAAGGCGTGTTCAATGCCCTTGAAACGAGGTCAACAGAAACCACTGCAGAAAAGCTATTTAAATAAGAAAAGGGGGGGAAAAAGGAAAAAGAAAGATAAAACCCCACAAAACCCAGTCCCGTTAGCTTTTCTGTGTAAAATACATGACTCCTGATAACAAAAGGCTGTAAGAGGCAGGATTATACCCCCAAGATTCCCAAACAGTAGCAGTCTTCTACTGCATGACCAAAACATAGCACAGGACCATAGAAAGAGCCAGAAGAGGGGAGAAAAATGTTGTGCTCAGCCAAGTACCTGGGCGAAGGAACCAAACCACCACATCTCAGCAACATTAAAGAAGAAGGTGGGGCAGAGTCTGGGATTTTTTCCAAAATACTAAACCAGAAAAAGCACAGGAAGACAATCCGTTCTGATGCATGTATGTGAGCCATAAAGCCATAGCTTCAAATTTACAAAGCACATCACTGTAGGTTCTTGGCTGTGCTTAAAAGCAGCTGTTGAAACTTCTCCCATGGAAAGCTAATAAATATTTTATCGAAAACAAATGAGGAAAAAGGCCTAAAGCAGCTTCGCGTGCAATGGGAATCAAAACTCGGGGGAAAAAAATGGCAATGTAAACTACCACCTTATAGTCGCTTGTTGTTTCAGGCAGATTTTTAGCCTTGCCCTGTAATTTATCTCTAAATGTAGGTTTTCACCCGCAAAATGAGAAATAAAGGTAGCAGTCTGAGTAACTCTGAATGAAATCACTTTTGTCAAGAGCTGGAGCTTACTGGGATATATCAAAGCACATCTCAAAATCCGCAGCCTACAGAAACTTCTCAATACAAACAGACAGCTAATACAGTTACTAAGAAAATCCGAAGAGAACTTAATTCAGATTATTTTTAAGGGCTCATTAGATGTCCTGTCTCCACCACTCCATGACAGCATGTATCCTGAATGACACCATTATATTTACTTACATATGAACAACATAGAAACCCCAACCCACTGGGATTTCCTAGCTTTGAGATTATGGTATTTGTGGTTACGCCTCAGATCATCTCCCCTCGTCTTTGTGTAAGTAAAAGCATGTCATTATGCAGATAACATCATTACCTGGGATATTAGAAGACTACTGTAGGAGCAGGGGTCTGTGAGAATTATGAGTCAGGAAATCTTGACAACAACAATCGCATACACCTGTACCAGAATATAGCTGAGATCTTATTAATGACAGCGTCCAAAACTCAGCTCAAACACAGAAGCAGCCGGTGTTGTGTGCTTGATGGACACACAGCTAGCACAATGGGAAACTGAATCTTACGTATTTCTATGCATTGCCCTACCTTTTAGCACACCTCAGGCTTGCGTGTTTTGTAAATATCTAGGATTAGGGAACAGCTCGACACCCTTTTAGCTGTAAGTGACAGATCTAACATTGTAAATGGAATTTAAATTTCCAATACTTCATTAAAAAAAAAAAAAAACAACACCAAAGATTTTGATGGCAGGCAACTAGAACCCAGCATTCAGCAATGATCACCCATCAGTGCTTCTGCTGAGAGCCGTCCTCCCTGGAGGACACGTTGCTGGCTGACCACCCGGTCACCTTAAAAGAATTTTGGTACCGAAGCAGGATCCAGAAAAAAGCCGCAGAGCCGGTGCGTTCCCCCTCTCGGAAAGGCAGGGCTGGAACTTAGACAACACCCTAGCGCAGACAAAGGCTGGGCGGGAGGAGGGGGCTCCGCCAAGCCCAGAGCGAGCCGGCGTAGCGGGAAGGGTCTGGGGAGGCCGAGGGGAGCCCGCGGGGCCCCGGCGGCTCGGCCGTGCGGGGGGCGACGGGGAGAGGCTGGCGGGAAGCCCCGGTGGGGGGACGCAGGGCAGGGGAGGGCGACAGCGGGGACCGGGCACAGCCAAACTGCACAAAAGCGCTGCGGGGCGGCGACGCCGGGCGGGAGGAGCGGGACAGCCGGTGAGCAGAGCCGGGATGCGCCGGGCGGGGAGAGCAGCAGCAGCCCCCCGCCTCCCCGCCCCGGGACAAGCCCGCCGCCTCCGCCCGCTCCCCAGCGCGGCAAGTCCCCCCTCCCCGGCCCGGGAGGGACCCCACCGCCTGGGCCGCCGCTCTCCGTGCACCCCGCCGC